>VWPU01008829.1:0-23580 GCA_013398955.1 Callaeas wilsoni
GCAGCACAAGATGGCGGTGGAGCCGCCGCGGGAGGCCGTGTGGCCCGAGGGCGCGGGGGCCGAGGCGGGCTTCGTGCGCGCCGTGCTCTCGCTGCCCGAGAAGCCCGACACCACCGTGCGCTTCTTCGAGCGCGGCGACTACTACACGACGCACGGCGCGGACGCGCGGCTGGCCGCCCGCGAGCTCTTCCGCACCCGCGCCGTCATCCGCCAGCTGGCGGGGGCACCGGGTGGGTGGGGGCGTGCGGGGCAGCCCCGGGAGCGGGCGCTGAGGGGCAGCGGGCTGAGGAGGGGGCTCGCCTGCCCCGGGCCTGCCCGCGGCGGGCCTCGGGGGGGAGCGGGGGAAGGAGGGGGCGGCGGTGGCAGCTGCCCCTGGATGCCCCAGGTGGGCACTGGAGCCCCCTTGGAGCCCGTGGCAGCCGGTGCAGCCGTGCCCCGTTGCCAAGGCCGAGGCCTGCGGGTGTCACAAGGGTCGGCCTCAGTCTCAGAGTGGCGGTCCGTGGGTGCCTTGGGCTCAGGCCGGGGCCGGTGAGGGCGAGCGAGCGGGCGGTGCTGCGGGTCCATTCCCGCCGCCCCCGGGGCGGATGGGTGCGGGAAGGGAGGTGCTGAGAGGTCCCCGTGTTCCGGTGACCGCTCTGGTTCACTGAGGCCGGGAATCACTGAATGCAGTTCTTTACTTTCAGGTCTTTCCATGTGTTTCATAAGATTTTCTTTTCCATCCGCCCCGTGCTCCTTTATCACTTGGTATAAGGCAGTGGAGCTTGCAGATGTCAGGTGTAAGAGCATCAAGATAATGATCTTGTCAGAAGAGACAAACCTTAGTATTAGCCTTAATCCCGAGGAGCACAATGTTGCTAAATTATTGGTTCAGATTTTGCAAAATAAATCTCTTTTAATGACTCAAATTTTTTTGGTGTGAGCAACAGCATCAAAAAAAGCATGACATTCTCATATGCTTTTCACTTTATATTACGAGTGATGAGCTCCTGTGTAAAAGAAAGAAAACAAACTCCAGCCCTCTCCAAAGCTTGATGTGTCTTCTAGACTAGAAACATGCATCAATATTACTGTTGTATTCAATTTAGAAGTTATTTTGCAGATGTAATAATGCAACTACCAGCTCCAGTTTTAAACCCTCTAAAGCCTTATCTGCCATATCCAACTAAAAGCATAAAACTGCACTTGTTGCTTTCAGGATGATTTCAAAGTACACATGAAATTCAGCTTCTCCCCACCCTCTGCTATTGTATTATGTTGTCTCAGCTGAAAGAAAAAGAAAAGTTGTGTTTTGTTGGACCGTTCTGCACTGGGAAAGAGAACATAATTATGTAGAATTAGGTTTTTGACCTGTTTCAAAAAAATCTTACTAGATGTTTCAGGAAAGAAAATGAACAAGTCCTATTTGAAATAAACCTGTAAGTTCCTATGGGTGTGGAAGTTTGCTGTTTAACATCTTTCATGTAAAGGTGTAAAGGGAGGAAGAGCCTCAGATGTGATGAAGGCATGCTGCTAAGAGAGGGATGTGATATTCCCTGTTGCTTGTGCTTACTTGGTGTGTCATCTAGCTCCAACGTGTCTGACACCAGTCTGAGTTAGTTCTGCTTCCCAGCCTGGCAGAAAACTTAATGTTCTCGCCTGAAATCCCAAATTGTTCAGTGGTGGAATTACCTTATTCTGTGATTAGGCTGCTGCTGGAGGTGTGGAGGTAGAAGCGGTGTTGTTCCTCTGGGCAGCTACATGAAATTAAATTTGTTCAGCTGCATCAGCTGCTTGCACATACAGGAGCAGAATCAAGAAGTTTGTAAATCAGGCACTTTCTAAGTTAGGTTTTAATGTAAACTTAATATTTTTTTTGATGATACATTGTCTTTACTGGATAAATTATGATAACGGGGAAATGTCTTGGCACACGTGTTGTGTGAGTATGAATAGGGTGGCAGTCTTTTTCTGTCAGCAGAAGCTGCTTACCCAGGAAAGAAAAGATATTGTCCAGAAGGAAAACCTGTAGCAGACTTCTAATGCTCATTAGATGAAAATGTGTGAAATATTAATTAGTAAACCAAGTCAAGAATATTGGGAGAGGGGAAAGGGTGAGAGGAACATACCCCTTTGTATATATTAACATTCAGATTTCGTGAAATTAAGAATTGAACATTGTTTTTATTTGGAGATGGAGTATAGTATAGTTTATTAGTATTAACCAGTTGAATGTTGTGGGTTTGTGTGGATTCATGGATTCTACATGTTTGCTTCTTTGATATTAAGATAGTGGCTTCTGAAGGCTGTTCTTGGGGATTTTGATTACAGAAAATAAGCTTTACAAACAAATTCAGATATTTCATAATTTTCTTTTTCTTCTCCCTATTTTTGTAGGAACTCAGAAGCTTGAGAGTGTCGTGCTTAGCAAAATGAACTTTGAATCTTTTGTGAGGGACCTGCTTCTGGTTCGTCATTACAGAGTTGAAGTTTACAAGAACAAAGCAGGGAGCAAATCTGTCAAAGAAAATGACTGGTATTTAGCTTACAAGGTACAATTTTCCACCTCTCTTTATAATTGAAAGGAAAAAAACCCATAGCTTTTTCCTGAGCTCCTCTGCTTGGAGGTTTGGGATTTTAAAGGACTGATGATGAAAAATCGCCTGTTTGTTATATATTGTATATATATCTGTTATACATATCACTGCATTTTCTACTGCTCTAAGGCTGAAAGAGCTTGCTCCTTATCTTTGCTATAGGTTGGGAAATAAAGGAAACCTGAAGTGCTTTCCTCCATGTAGGTGATACGTAAAATTCATCTGGTTAAAAAAATAGAATAGCTGTGTATTTTATATGAATGGACTGTTCAGTACTTAGTTTTATCAGTTGTTATTTTGAAGGAAGGAAAGAGAGTGTGTATGTACACTCTTTTTATCTTTTTAAAAAGTATTTTACTTTTTCTACATAGGGTTCTCCAGGAAATCTTGCCCAGTTTGAGGAAGTTCTCTTTGCCAACAATGATATGTCCACAGCCATCGGGGTTGTGGGGGTTAAGCTGTCTGCTGCTGATGGACAGAGAGTAGTAGGAGTGGGCTATGTCGACACTACCCTGAGAAAATTGAGTGTTTGTGAGTTCCCAGATAATGATCAGTTCTCAAACCTTGAAGCTCTACTGGTTCAACTGGGCCCGAAGGAGTGTGTGCTGCCAGGAGGAGAGACTGCAGGAGAGATGGGAAAACTGAGACAGGTGAGGGAACCACTGTGGCTGACAGACAAAACCTCTAAAAAGCTCAGCTCGGCTTTATCAGCCAGGCTCTGTGATTTGTGGAAAAACAAAGGACCAATATCTTAATTCAAAGAAGTTTTGATTTATGCATACAAAATGTATTATTTGATGATTTATTTGCACTTTAATCAACAAAAGTTCTAAAATCTTGTCTGTCATTCCTCTCCCTGCAGCCTGGCAGTAAATAAATACCACTTCAGGGTTTGCTTCTGTGGGGTCAACATCTGTCCCCTGAATACTGAAAGTAATTGATAACTGTGTGTGTTTGTGAACAACAGGTTGTTCAGAGGGGAGGAATCCTGATTACAGACAGGAAGAAGGCAGATTTCACAACAAAAGATATTGTTCAGGATCTCAATCGCTTGTTGAAATCTAAAAAAGAGGAGCAGATGAATAGCGCAGCACTGCCAGAGATGGAAAAGCAGGTGAGCAATGTTCAGTGTGCCTCTCCTTCTAAAAAGTGAAGTGGTGTGTGCACCTGATGTGAGCTGATCTCTACATTCTTGCTGAAGTGTTCAGCCCTTCTGATCAGCTTGAATCTGTGTCAGAGCTGGAGATGAGGGGTCCTGGAAGAAATGAAGAAAATCATTCACTTACCTCTTTAAAGCAGAAGCTCTGGTAAGCAAATAGACTGCAGAAGAGGTGCCTCCTGTTCATAATCTATGTAGCCTAAGGACTGAAATACAATACTCTGGTTATTTTGCATGACAGGAAAATTGGTATTTGAAAACAGAGTAATGTTTATGGTAATATTTTTGTGTTGTCCTATGGCTTAAGTGTATGATTTAGTGCCTGCATGTTTGTTCTTAGCTGCAAACAAGAGGCAATTTGTTGAGATAAACAGGTTTTAAAATGCCCTTCACTACTGATGCTCACTGCAGGTGTAAGGTTCAGAATTATCCTCCCTTAATGTGTCATTTCATAACAGATTAGAGTTGTTTGAAGTGTGTTGCAGCTGAACAAGTCAGTCGTGCTACTGCCTCTCTTTCATGCTGGCACTCAGCAATGCCGTGCGGTGAGTCAGATCAGATCCTTGTTCTGGCTGAAAACTAACCCTGAAACCATGTCCTGAGATGATCCGGCATATCTCATTTATCTGCAGTATAACTTGTTTGTGTTCCTGGCCTGGAAGCATCCTGATAACAGCTTTGGAAAGCTGGCAAGGTGTGCAACTTCACATTTTGTTTATCAGATTATGCAGATGTCTCGTGTGTTTTTCTTGCACCTGCCTAGAAAGACGCTGCAGTGCTGTAGAACGTCCCTATGGAAGTGAAGTCTTGTCAAACAGGATGAGTCTCTCGTAGCCCTGCCAGAGCTGACATGGCTCAAAGTCTTCCCCAGCTGTCGTTTTCTAGGAGCATCTATCAAATCCTCTTGGATTCGGGAGTGTTTCTAACTAGAATGTGATGTGTTTTTTTTTAAAAAAACTTCAGGTTGCTGTTTCGTCTTTGTCGGCCGTTATCAAGTTTTTGGAGTTGCTGTCAGACGAGTCTAATTTTGGACAATTTGAACTGACTGCTTTTGATCTTAGTCAGTATATGGTTCTAGACAATGCAGCTGTTCAAGCCCTCAACCTTTTTCAGGTAAGAAATACACTCTTGAGTTAGTAACTGGCTTACGATATGCTTACTTAGCTGCTTGATAATGAACCCGACTGCCCAATTGCAACTCCCCAGATCCTGATTAATGGTAACGTCTACATTTTAGCTTTGTTCCCAGCTACTCTCCTGCAATGTGTGTTTTAAACATTTAGATACTGTTACCACCTTTTTAGTGTTTGTTTCTTTTAGTTTATTTTAAGTGCAGAAAGGGAAAGAAGATCATCAAGGAGGTGGGAAGTGGCCACAGTAGTGCTGTTCTTGGGAAAAGAATACAAACCCGAGTTAAATGGTGTCAGTGGAACGCCTAACACATGGCAGGAGCAATGCCAGTGGTGTCAGGAAGGGAGGGCAGGCAGTGAACAGGACAGTACTGGAGAACATTCTGAAAGCGCCATGTCATGCTATCTGTCATGTTTTGATGTCAGTTTTACCTTTTTTACACACATTTTTCTACAAATCCAGGCAGGTTGACAGGGTCCTTCATATCTCCCGCCAAGTCTGTTTTTCTGCTTTACCTGTTTCTATAGTTACAGGAAAATATGGACTCAAAGTGGTGTGGTGTATCACCTTTTCTCCTTTGTTTCCACATTAGCAAGTCCTGCTTCATGATCTTTGCTTGGACCTAATCTGCTTGCATTTCAGATTTATAGGAAGAAATCACAGATTATGGCCCCTGTTTACCTTGGAGGAATTTCTGCAGGAAAACAGCGTATATTCAGCATCTGAGCTGGTTAGCCCTGAAGAGAGATGTTCTTAATTTTAAATTTTTTTTTTTTTAAATTTCTTGCTGCTCTGCCCCTGTCTAGGGAATGAAGCAAAAATTACATTTCTTCTCAAGCTTCATGGAGGGTGTTCTAGGAAGTTCTGTTTTAGCCGCATTCCTTTACAAGTCCTTGCAGTTGTTACGTGCTTTGTGATAGGAAATACACTGCTTTGTCTGTGTTCAGGGGCTGTTGTGAGCCTTGGAACAAAGGTTTTACCATGTAGCAGGAAGCTGCCTGCATGGTAGGATGTGTGTGGGGAGGTTTTTGGAGAGCACTAAAGCAAAGACAAACTATTTTGTAATTTGAGTTGCTCTCTGAGGTGTGTGGGTAAAGTTCTTACGGTGCAGCGGATGCAGTTGGTTATGTGGAAGTGTAGCTTCCAAACTGCATGTGCTGAAGTAGGTAATTCATGTATAATAGACGTATTCTGTGACACTTTCTTACATTCAGAAGTTTTTAGTATGTAATACTGTCCAGAACACTGAAAATAGGCCCGTACACTTTAGATACTAGACATTCCAGGGCTGAATGTGTCAGTATTCCTTCTCACTGCATTCATTTCCTGTTGTTGTGATTCTAGTTCTACATCCCAGGCATCCAGACCTGCTTGTGGTTGAATGCTTGCCTGCTGTTTTAATTGCAGCTTTTCTTGTGCAGAGAGGGTTGAGATTTTAATTTCAAAGTCAAGAGTTGAAACAAGCTTGTTTGTTCAATATTAACCAAAATTTTTGCTTCGTAGCTGTTTGTGCAAAAACCAGGCCAAACCGCAACAAAAATGCCCAAAAGGCTGTCTGGAGTCCAGCTAATATTAAACCTGAATTATAGATATTAGACTATAATCTGAGCAGAGCTAAGTTTAGAGAGGTTTATAGCACTGCAGAGATGATCTGGGGAAGCTTGAGAGAATTCGAGTAACTGTTCTTCCTCATTGCCTGATTCTGTTGTGTCATTCCCCCCCTCCCCCTAAACAAACCCCAGAGTTCTCAAACTAAACCCCTTGAACTCAAGTCCTGTTTCTTGCTGCTTTTTTGTGAGACAGGACCCCTATTTTTTGACCTTAAGAAGAGCAAACTAGCAAATATCTAGATGTGTTTCCACTTTTGCTACTCAGAGCGCAAACTGCCCCGTGACTAGGTACACTTTTAACTTTGCTGTTCAGTCAGGACTGGTTTCAAAATAGACAAACCTATTCCTTGCTTGCCATGTTCCGGGGACCAGAGTGTAAATACTTTAATGCTGCACTATTTCATTTACCATTTTTGGTGGGTGCCAAGTTTAATAGAAAAAAGGCATGTTCTGTTCCTAAATAACTGTGTGCCATTCAGTCGGTGAAGTAAACTTGACTAACTAATTTTTTTTCTTTTTTTTGTTTTTTCTCCATTCTTTCCAGAGTTCTGTGGAAAATGCAAATACTGCACAGTCTCTAGCTGGTTTACTGAATAAATGCAGAACCCCTCAAGGACAAAGACTAGTTAATCAGTGGATCAAACAACCACTTATGGACAAGACCAGAATTGAAGAAAGGTAACAATATTATGTGTTTGATAGACCTAAACACTTAGTTTATTAGTAACTATTAATATATAAAATAGTTACTAACACTTAGTTAGTAACTATTTTATATAAGGCTCTTTCTTTTTAAGCACAGAATGTTACAACCAAGAAATAGTGGTGGCTGGAGTCTTTTGTGTGCTACCCTGTAATATGTTGCAGTTAGAGCAGAATATCTTTTTCCTTGAGATGCAAATTGACAGATCACTGTTAAATTAAATGCTTCTTGCAATTACACATTTTAAAGAGGAGGTACAGTATGTTTAGATGATCTGAATGATGCTGTGCTACAGGCTAAGGCAGTGTAGCAGCCACTTAATGACTGTTGTTCATATGCAGATGCTCAGTCTGTACAACAATATTGTGATGTCACTTCAAGTTTACCAGTTTTAAAAAAAAAATCAACAAAACACCCAAACAATTAAGTAGTGAATTCTTCCTGTTTCCAGAAGAAAGCTACTTTTGGCTGCAGCAGGTCGCTCTAATCATACCTAGATATTGTGAGGGCTTTTTCTTTCTTGCTCTTTGAGCCTAACCTCTGTCACTGTGGGGCTGCCCGGGCACTAGATAACAGTATCAGTTGATAAGAAGCCTTAGAGAATCTGATAAGTCTCTGATGAGAATGTACAGATAATTCTCAATCCTTCAGAAAGGAAAACTGCAAAGGCTGTACTCCTACTGTGTGTGTTTGTCTTGAGTATGTTCACCATGCAAATACAAGTTACACGTTTTTTAAACTCCTCCTAAATATAGCTGTATTCTTATGATCTAAAACGAAATTCCATGCAACTCTAGCAGTCATCAGGTTAATGCATTGCAAGATGTGTATTAAAGTGTATCTTGACAAAGCAGAAGAGGCAGGAAAATTGAATTTAACTTTGATAAACTCTCTAAGGCTCCTGTTTCAGATAAGGCATTACAGGTATGTTTGTATGTGCTGCTGGGCACAGATCCCTGCTACCAAAAAAAGAAATCTTGGCTTGGACATGCTGATATTTAAATAAGTTATGCAAAGAGTAGTTGTTGTGATTTAAGTCCAGCTGGCAGCTAAGCGCAGAGCTGCTCACTCACCTCCCCGGTGCAATGGGGAGCAGAGGCAGAATCCAAAACACAGCACTGTACCAGCTACTGAGAAAAAATAAACTTCCCAGCCGAAACCAGGATGATAGTTTTCTCTCTAGATTTCTGGAGACTGAATTATTCTGCTTCTGTTCAACAATTTTTTTTACTTCTCCTAATCATTTGCAGAATGGTGTGTAGTAACTTGATCAGAGCCCACTTAGAAATGTTGTTAATGTGACACTGAAATATTTGTTACCAGATTCATTGAATGCTGGATCTTACTCCTGCATGTTTTACAAAAGCTTTCATTGTTGGTTCTTGACTAAGTACCTGAGATCATCTGTGTCTGTCAGTTTTGGATTCTGAAATGAGCCAAATTTAATTTTACAATTGTGTTGTTTTTAAAATTTTGACAGTTAGAACTCCCATTTTGTAATTTTCTTATGTCAAAGTAAATATTAGAAACTTTAACTTTCGTGTGACACATTTGCTTATTACTGTACATCAGAAATCTTCCAAGTGTGGAAGAGACAGTGTTTTCTTTATAAAACTGGGGTTGAGTTGTAGGCAGAAAATGTAACTTGACCTGTTTTGTAGAGTTCCTATCACCTCTGTGTTTTGTGTTGCGATGCTGTGTGGCTAATGTTGGCTGCGTGTAGGAAAAGGTATATTTAAAGGAGGAGGGGAGTAATTAAATGGAGTTAAGCTCTTAGTGAAGCTTGTAAAGGTCTCTGTATCCAAGTGTTATGAATTTGAAAGAAGTCCACTGATAACCACTGATAATCTTGCCCAGCTGCAGAGTCTTTGGAGCTGCAATTTGTTAAAAGTAGTTTGCCTCTACTTATGGGCACTAAAATACCGTAGTGACACCTTTTCACTTTATTCTGCTGCATTCTGTCTGAATGCATCTTGCTTTCAAGTACTACTTGGATGAATTCAATTCTCTGAAGTAAAAGCAATGTAATTTACTTGTAAGCTTCATCCTCCCAAACTTCATGCTGTTCAAAAGGTGTAGCACTGTTCTTTTTTAATCCCAAGGAACAAGTATGATAAGAGAAGCTGTCAGTGGGGCTGGTGAGATGTATTGACAGATTCAAGTATCTTTTGAAAGATATGCAGTCACCACGTTGTTTTCTGAAGACTTTACAGTATATTGTGGCTGTTTTAAGGATTGCAAACCACAATTTAGAACTTGAGTTGGCTTGAGAAGGAAGTACCTGGACTGTGTTTCCTTTATGTCTCCTTTGTCATCAAGGAGCTACTGAATATTTCTTAGCTTGAAGTGTGCCATGTTGAAGGACCCCATTTAACACTAACCAGTGCAAAACTCCTCAAACTAAGCAGAACTGCCCAAGCTGGGCTCATGTTCAGTGTCTGTTTTGAAGGAAGCCTCTTGTTTCGCTTATACAGGAGGTATTTGACTTAACTGTTGTCCCAGTAGGGTAAAATTGGTGCCTGAAAGTTTAACTTTTTTTTTTTTCAAAAGTTAGACTGTTGTAACCCTCTGCTAAGACCTGCAGGTGGTGCAAGTCATCTTTCAGAGATAAAGGAATCCACTTCTTGCACTAGTTTATAATCTGCGGTGTGTTGTTAACCTGTATGGATAAATGGAACACAGAGTTGCATCAGCAGTCTGTATTAACTTTCGATACAGTAACAACACAAAGTACATGGTGCACATGCTTCAGATAAAATGATGTTTACTGACTGGAGCAGCTCCTGACGAGAACTGAGAAAACAGAGGCTCCTGATAGCTGCCTGTCTTGTAAGACTTGGGGTTCTGCCAGTATCCGGCTGGTTTTCCTTGATTAAATAATGATCAGTCATAAGTATACCCAATACAGCCTTACTTCTCCTATGTGGTATGTTCAGAAGGCAAGTACATGAGGTTCTTGCTCTTTGTCTCATAGTCAGCATATTTGAAATTAAAATGTATTTGCGGAGCCAGCATGTGCAAATACAAATATTAATTGCATAACCAAATTGACTGCAATACAGCAGGCAGCTTCAGTATGGCGTGTTTATTCTTCAGGTACTGGAAAGTCTGAGAAGTGTGGCACAGTGTAAAGTAGTGCTTGTTCTGTTATGTCCTGAGAAGAGAGTTCATGCTGAATATATTTAATTTTTTACTATTTTTGAGATAAACTCTATCTGACATTTATACACAGCATAAATAAAAGATTCCAGCTCACCCTTTTAGTCCTTTATGTATACTGTGGTTGAACCTCTTATGTGCCTGTGTTCCATGGTGGAAGAGATGCAGGGGTCTCAGAGAAGTTAAAGGCTGTACTCAAATATTTATCACTTGCTCTGATCCAAGCCTATTTTGAGCTTGGATCAGATCCTGTGTTTCTAAATATCATGCTGCACAGGGGACCACATTTTAGAAACAAGTCTTGTCTCTGGCAGAGTCAGGAGGTAATAGATTTGGGCAGCTCGAGGTGAATAAATGGCTAGAAGGGTAAAACTTCAAAGTTTGTAGAACGTTTTCATGCAGCCATCTTGACTGATTATTAAAGTAGCAGTTTGTTTAAAAATGTAAAAAAACCCCAACCCTGGCTTGTTGCCTTGAGACAAGAAGAAGAAGCAGAATCAAAGGCCCTAGCTCTCTTGGAGCACCTTGGGTGAGGCGCGAGGCATTCAGACTCTGGAATGTGTGCTCAGAGAGGTGGAGGGATCTCTGTTCCTTTTCAGTGTTCAACTGAAGGTAGCCTTGTTTGGAGCAAGGGCTGGAACTGCAGGCCTGGAGTTCCAACGTGAACTCTTCTGCAGTAAGTTTTCACTACTTTTGTGTTGTTTTCTAACCTGCAGTCCCTGCAAAGCGTTCCAGATAGGCTTTGGTACGTTTGTCGTTCTGGTTAGCAGCTCTGGGAAGACTCAGTGCTTTTCTGAGCACAGGTCAGGACATCTCCACAGCCACAGACTGATTCCAGGCAGCTGAATTTGTAATATGTGGTGGCCTGTGTCCTCAGTAAGGGAGGGGAAAATATGACCAGCTTGGAGGTTTGTCTAAATGACCTCTTCGAAATGCATTTTAGATGCTGCTCTCTAATGCCTCTAGAGAAGCTTCTGAAATACAGATTGAATCGGAACAGATTTGAAGACAGAAAGGTGATTTCTTATTGTCATGGAGATCATGATGCAATAAATATTTCCCATGAAAGAAGTTGTCATTCCAGTGACATGAAAATGGTGTTGGCTTCCAGTAAGCCTCTAGAAATGTTAGAAAAATGTCACCCTTGTCATTCCAAAAGTTGCCATCACTATGTTCCCTAGAGAAATGTTTGGAGCTTGAAGCTATCTATGTTTCTTCTTTAACTCTCTCCCCTCCCTTCACCTGTGTTTACTGTTTTGAAAACTACTAATTCACCTCTCTTTTCATTTGGGTTTGCTTGTAAAACTGAGGTTGACGTTGGCTGCTGTCTAGAGACATTAAACAAGAGCTCTACTAGTCGAGCACACATCACACAGGCCATGTCTATAGGAAGGAATTGCCATCAAAATCCCAGGCACTCAAAACCTGTTCAAAGGCTTAGATTGTTGTGTTGCAAAAGACCTATTTTTAGTTTTCTTGTCTGAGGAGCTGAAAAAAAGACTCCTTTCATGACACCTGCAGGTGTGGGAAAGACAGTGTTGGTGTTTGTATCCTGTATGTTACCCAGATCATTTGTCTTCTGGGTCAGGGATCAGCAATCAGTGTTGCAAATCTGTAAATTATAGGTGGCATTGAGTGGTGCAGCACCGGAGCAGGTAGTCATAGTATCTCCTAGTTGATACTTCCAGCTCACCCACTTCTTCCTGACAAGTCCTCACTTGGTGCAAAATAAATAGAAGGATTAAGCTTTTAGTCATTTCTTTTGTGTCTGAATTGTGAGGCTCAACAGAAATGAAAATGAAACAAAAATTTGATTGAAATGTCAGATTGGTTTTCAGACTTGTAAGACACGATGAAACCCCTATTTATTTAGGGAAATGTGAATCTGTATCTGCCATACTGTTCTTTGGCTCTCATGCTGCCAAAATGTTAAATTTTGCTTAGAATCTGTGTTTAAGTCTTCAGGACTGTATGAAAACTTACTATGCACAGGTGCAAAGCTCTCAGGTTTGTAATAATGTCCTAGGTAGTCACTATTTTGAACACTGAATACAGGAATATGGTGTATTCTCTGTGAAATTACAGTGACCACATTATTGTTTCTGCTTTGTTTAATTTATGTCCAAAAACATTAGAAAGGTGGCATGTTAGGACACTGCAATGGAAGCTCTTGGCAAGAGAATTTTGTCTTGACTTGTAATTTAATTTCATTTATCATGTATGAGGATTGTAAGAGTCTTTAAAGTTTTGTTGACCTACAGTTTTGAGTTTCTTCTGTACAGAATGAATGCAAATGAAAAATTATTTGTTTTTCTGCAGCTAAGAAATAGAACTTGTTCAGTATGCTCTTAGTTTGCACAAGATTAAAGAAATGCACAGGTTAGCAATTTAAAAGGGTATTAATGTTGATGGACTAGTGTAATAAATGTAACCTCTTAATTTTAATAATGTATGGAAACTTTTAAGGAATAAAGCACAAAAAAATAACTGTGGAAATACTTTTCCTCAGCTGACTCTAGTCTTTAAAGATCATGGAGTAATACAGTTTTATCACTGGATCCCAAAATGCCATATTTAATTAAAGAGTAAAACTGACAGAAAACCTCCGTGGTTTAAGGCATTAGACTGGGAAACAGCCTCTGCTGCTTTCTGTCTTGGGTTTCTCTGGAAGGTTTTGGGTGGAGCAGTTTCACTGTGTGGGGTTTATGAACTTGCCCATGACTGTGTAGTATTTGGTGAGCTCTTGCTCCATCCTCTTCATTGTTCTTTGTTACTGTATAAGAAATGGAGGTTTATTAGTAATTCTTAGAAGATGGGCATTTGTTGTTTAGGCACAGCCTAAATAATACTGTGTTGTTCTTGTTTTTATTGAAATTAGGATCTTTTTGCCTTCATGTCCTTGACAGTTGCTCACACTGTCTGTTCTGTATGCAGGGTTTCTTTGGTCTTCAGGATTTAGTGTGAAAGTTTTTAATTTGTTTCTGACTCTTGTGCGCCGTGCAGCAGCCTGTGGCTCCATGGATGTTCCATGGATTAAAGTGGTGTCTGTAACCACTTTAAATCAAAAGGTGCAGTCATGCTTCCCTGACTGTGGGTTGCCACCTGGCACTGGTGTTCCTGTAGCTGACTCGTTCATCTTTTGATGGGGAGTTTATCATGCTTAAACAATCAAGGGTGTCATGTTGGATAGCAAATAATCCAGGAAAACTCAGCAGTTGCCAAAAGGGGCAGTCCATACCTCCTACTTCCTTTTGTTTTTTTTTTTTTTTTGGTCTCATAGCTAAAGATCAATTTGATTTGGCTTGTTCACCTGATGAAAACTAGTCCATGAAAAAGTGAGGAAAGTTGTCATCAAAAATTAACCCTTTTTCTCCTCTGCAGCTGGTCCATGAGCTGCTATCATCATAAACATTGTAAGTGCAGGTCAACAATTACCAGAAGCCAGAAGTTGTTCAGATTTAATAATCTGACTTGAGTTTGCTTTCTGTTGGTATTTTGACATTTTTGAGATTATGCCAATTAATTTATGTTGTGAGTTAGATTGCCAGACTTGCTACAGGAGGATAGAATGGATATCTGCCTATCCTTGGACTGGAATAGTGAATCTGTGAAATGGAGCTGTGTGCTACCCTTGCTCAATAAACCTGCTGCTTTCCTGACAAATTTGCTCTGAGGATGCTATTTGAATATTTTTAGCTCCTACATAAAACAGACTATGAAAGTTTTATGAAAAATACTGTATGCATTGAAATAAATATTAGGAAGACAGAAAATATGTCTCTGACAAAGATTTTGGGAGATACTTCCTGTTTTATCAGCTGTCTTCATATCACTTGTGTCTGTACAGTTCCTTAAGGGTAAGAGACTGCTTAGTCCAGCAAGATTGCGATGGGGTTTGAGGTGGGAAAGGATTGCTGTGTTGAATATTCAAAATTCAACTTTGCTTGATGATACTCTGGTTGGTTTTTTTTTTGTATAAACGTGCATGTTTAAAAGTTGAGACCACTGTTTATCATTCTGTGAAGTAGTGTGTTACTGTAAGGTGAGAATTTCCCCTTTTCATCCCAGTTCCTCTTCTGCGGAGCTGTTTAATTCATTAAGGGTAATAATTTTGTTATTCCTTAACTGTGAAAGAGGAGGAGAGGGAAATCAAATCTAAATAGTGCTGTTACATAAAAGTAGCTTGAATGGCAGTTCTTGGTAATAATTAAAAAGTACTTTGTTCTTCTTTGGGAAAAGTAAGTAGTTGTTTATTTTCCTTCTTTATCACTTGGAAAGTGTCTGTTACTGTATGTAATACAGCCAGGCTGAGGAGTGGGAAATAAAAGACACCTGGTTCTGGTTTTAACTGTGACCGGGGCGATCGTGTGGGTGTAGGATGAACAGGTGTATTAACGTTTCTTTAGAATCTAGACAGGAACAATACTTTTTGTTTTAAACGTTCTGGTATTTTCAGGACCTGAGTTTTGTAGAGCCAGGGCTGGTGTCCCATGGGAGTGTGGAGGACTCCCAGGTGCGACGTGGACCCTCAGCAGGAGGTGGTGAGAGGGAGATGTCTCTGTGTCCCTGCTGCAGGGCATAGGTGGCCTTCAGTCTTACCTGGAGAGAAACAGTGGGAGCCCTGGCAAGCTCTGCTCGCCTCCTGCCTGCAGAAATGCTCCTGCTCATGCCCCTCGGTGCTCCTGTGAGACACAGCTCACAGCCTGCAGCCCTTGGCCATGGGAAGGGCGATGGTGCCATCAGGAGCGCTGCCAGCCTTGCCCTGTAAATGAAGGAAAGATGATTCCTTTGCTTCTCCTTTCGTTGTGGGGAGTGTGAGTGCCTTCCTCAGAGTCCTGGACTTCATCATTAGCTCTGGCTGGAGGCCAGGCAGAGCTCTGCTGGTGTGCTGCTGCTTTATTTGCACGTTCTGCAGCACAATGCCGGCACTCCCTTCCCTCAGGGTCTAAAAATATTGCTGTTGCAGCAGTCTGCTTCAGGAGCAAGGTCTTAATTGCATCAAGTGGTTCTTTGCTGACAAGGATAAGACCAAAGATTTTATTTTTCTGCTGAAGAATTGTTTTCTTCTTTACCTTACCTGATCTGCTGAGGTCGGAAAGTTCATAAGCACTTGTGCAAAAATAATGAATTATTGTTAACATTAAATGTGAATAAGTATCTTGGGAGGAAAAAAAAAGTTATTTTGGAATTAACTGCTTTTCCTGATAATCCTGTTTTGGTTTTTTTCTGATCTTATTAGCTTGCCTCATAGTCAATACATACAGCTTTCAAGTCTTTGCTTGATTTTTACAAAAAATAGTTACTTTGTACCCCTGATAGAATCCCAGGGCTTTAATTCGCTCTCTAGCCTTCGTCATAATACTCTACAAATATATTCAGGAATTCATGTAGAGTGGTAAAGAGTCTATTGCTCCCCTGATACATATTAATGTTATGTTATATGAATGTAACTGATGTAGAGGAGTGTGATTATTTTGAAGACTGCATTTATTTGAATGACAAAATTTCTGTAAACGGACTGTCCTGAAGTTAGAAATATCCATTATTTTTATCACGATAGGATGGTTTCAGGACTAATTAGGAAAACTAGACGAGGCATGAGACTGATATTTGGATGTGTTTTTCTCTTGCATTGCTTAATCTTACGGGTTTAACAGCAGGGAGCCTGATCTGTCCAGCTGCTTAGTAGCACACTCTGTGTACCCAGAGCTCTGGAAAGTGTGTGCAGTTTGATTTCTGTGGCTGGCCTAAGGTCTAAAGCTGCTCTTCAGACCTTGGACTCTGTATTACAAGGGATTATACTTCTATAGGGCTGTGAAAAATAGTCAGGATATTCCTGGCCTCTTCAAGTTACATTTAAGATTAAAAGACAGTAGTAGCGAGTTCCAAAGAGCTGCACTGTTACAATGGAGTGAAAGCCAGTTGTTAGTGCTGAATACCTTCTGAGGGCTTCAGATCCGTGCCTGCAGGTCCCTTGGTTTAATTCATTTAAAACTTGAGGGAGAGAGTACAGCAGGTAGAAGAGCAGTGGGTAGCAGCGCTATCTCACACTTCCTGGTGGTGGCAGCGCTGCTTTCTGCGGCTTGGAAGTGTTGGTGGGACTGGGGCTGGAGGGCATCGTTTCCTAGCTGGTTTAGGTCAACATCAGCACACAGCTGGGCTTGTCCACCCACCCCGGGGTGAGGTAGTTCAGGGGAGCCGCAGGTGGAAAGCAAACACAGCCACAGCAAATGAATATGTGTGTTTAAGGAGGGGGCTGCAACTGGGGGCATCGTCCTCCGTGTCAAGCTGAGGTATCCACAGCTGCCTTTCCCAGGCTGCCAGGTTTTGTTCCTCCACGCTTTGTGGCCTGTCCGTGTAAAGAGCAGGACAGCTTTTCAGCTGTACCACTGAGCCAGTCATGCTTGGTCTCTCTGACTTTGTGGTTTTGGCAGAGGGGAAGTTTTGAAACTCTGTTTGGGTCTAGAACTGTGAGTGATTGCAAAAATCTTTTAAGAAGCTAGGGAGATCATCAGATCCAAGGAATGCTGGCATCTTACTGGGAAGACAGCATTGTCTTTGTAAGAACACAGACATTACAGGTGAACTGTGAAGTGCATCACCCTGGGGCTCTTTGTTGCTGGTTTGCTGTTTCTGTTAATCTACTGTATTATCCAATATCTTCTCATTTTTTAAAAGCCTGTAATTTCACATTCCTCACATAAAACAGTAATGAACTTCAAATTCTGAATTGCAGAAGAATACACACTATTGCACTTCTTCACTGTCTTCTTCAAAGTTTCCTTTTGGAAGCAACTATATCTTTTAGTTCAGCTTTTTGGGATTGTTTAGGTTGTGACAGTGGTTTTCAGGGAGGGAAGCTGTGAATAATTTGATAATACAGAAACATTCATAGCATGTCAACTGAGGAAACAAAACCAACTTTGTGCTGGCATGCCAGAAGGAAACAATGACAAGGTTGCACTTTTTGGGCCAGGGTGGGTGGGAAAGAGATCTTAAACCATTTAGTGTGGAGGGGAATCCAAATAAAATCGCTTTTCCCAGCTTTAGACAAACCCAACTCCTGCACCAAAGAGCAGGTGCAGACTGCTCTTTTTTTGGCAGACCAGTAGTAAGAATCTTGACTACCTGGGCACAAACCTCTCACCCAGGCCTCTTGGAATTGCCTGGGTTGTCTGCTTCTGAACAGCAGGCCTTTGTGTGTCCGTGCAAATTTGGGAGAGCTGGAGGAGAGCGTGCTCAGGTGAGCAACTTGTGATTCTCAGACACAAGATTTTGGACCCTAATGATATTGTATGGCCAAATTGGTACAATTTCAGTAAAACAGCAGAAAGATTTTTGACCTCATGCTTCGGATGTTCTGTTTCAACTGTAAGAAGTGCTGGACAGTTGTGCATACAACTCATCCAGAAAGCAACATTCTGAATTTCTGGTAAATCAAAAACCTAAGTTCAAATCTAGTGTCTTCAAAGTGCCTATGGTGAGCCCCTTCCAAGGCTATTCCTGTGCCTTGGGTAAATGTTGCCATCAGCTGGAGGCTCCCTGCTGGAAACCAAAGCAACTTCTGGCTGTGCAAAGGCTCCAGTATGAGCTGAGTAGGGATTGAGATCAGTCATCCTAAGCCTATGATGTATGAGTAAAATAAAATGGCTTTTGATGGTATTAGTCTTTTTAAAGCTGCTGGTTCTTTATTCCTCAAGGTTTGTGTTACATTTATTTCTAATTGTTTGCAAAGATCGCTCCAGTTTCATAAAAAAACCTCTTTTCTGCATAACTAAGCACTTCCAAAAGCATGTGTGGGTTGCCTAGCTATTTTGCATTGTTATTTCTTTGTGCTTGTCTGAGAAATTTTTGATATTATTTTTATAAATGCATGCAATTTTGGATATCATTTTTATAAGAGCATGCAGCTCTGATGGTCTGAGGCAAAATGACATGGGGTGGTCAGTGTGATTTTTATGCTGCTGTGTGCTGAATTACTAAAGTAATTCTCAGTTTCAGGCTTCAGATTTCTGATTTAGGCTCCCATGTGCCGATTTTAGGTGTCTGCCTTAATGCTTCAAAGGCTGCAAAGCATGCTGAAGTTCTTTGGCATGAAAAGAGCTTTGTAGCTTTGTAAATTTAAGGTGTTCTCTACCGCTTACCTGAGGCAGCGAACTGAATCAGGATTATGGCTGATTTTTGGGAGAGAGGTGACTGGCTCGGGACCGACTGGGTCACCAGGAGAAGTTTATAAAGGGAGCTTAGGACAGTGCCTTGCTTATCTCTGATTGGGAAAAAAAAAGCGCCAGTATTTAGCAACTACAGCAACTTGCTATAATCTGGGCTTCCTCCAGGGTGTTAAAATACCGCGTGCCTTGAGTGAAAAAGAAACCCCGATTAGAACAGGTGAGGTGGTGGGCATCATTTTACATGTCTCGGTTAAGTATGTCCAGGGACGATTTGCTTTGGCTACATTGGATTAAGAAGAGATCTGAGTTTGAAAGAAACCCGAGGGAAAGCAAAATAATGGTACATGACATGTTTTTCCCCTTTCCTTTTTATAAAGAAAATACGAAATTAAACTGAAAGAACTGCATATTCTGAAACTTGTGGTGAGATGAAAGTCTCGGTATATTTCAAAGCAGTCCTGAATATGCTGCTTTTGTAAGTAGTGGTTTTGGATTAAAATTCTGCATAATCAAGTAGAACAGTTGGACAGGAAAGTTGATCTGCAGTCAAAGAAACCCTTTAGCAGGCAGACAATACAAATGTATGCTCTGCAGAGCACTCAGCTGTTAGATAGTCAGGGGAGTTACAAACTTTAAAGTCTTCTTAAAAGTAAGTCAGCTTGTCCTGTAAGAAAATGCATTTTTAATTTATTTCAGTGTTAACACCTTTCTTCCTTGTGTTATGTGGAATTTTTAGTTAGTATAGTTTTTTTGTGAAAACATCTATGAGTAATTGGGATTTTAAGTCACTACCCTATAGTAATAAGTAACTATATATTACTCATTACTAAATATATGTTACTGACTACATATGGATCCCAGTTTCATGAAATGATAAAAAAACCCTCTGAGTCCTTTTTCTGAGCAGTGGTGCTTGAGGGAAGTGTTTTCTTACCAGCATGCACTGAGAGGTGCAGAGGTGTCCAGGGTTTTGTAGGATGTTGGAGAAGGAGAGATTAAAACTTTGGGTGCTTTAGAACTGATCTTAGTGCATACTGGTTTGTTAGATTTTTTTCTTTTTTTTTTTTTCTTTTTTCTTTTTTTTTTTTTTTGGTGCTGGCCGGTCCTGCTCAGGCATTATAAACACTTTATTCTAACTCTGGTCTTTTATTTTAGTCTGTTAGTTTAGTTATTATTTCCACACACAGAATTCTTTCCTCATAAAATCTGTATGCAAATCTGGCATGGTTAATGTTTTCCTCTTAACTTAAACTTTGATATTTAGCTGCGTAAAAACCTAGAAATATAACTAAACCCTTCTGACAGTGTCTGTGTTGAGGCACCTTAAAATGGTGATGAAAAATGCTGCATAGGTGTAGCAAGGGGAGAAGCAATCTCTTCTGATGTCAAATGTGATGCCGACATCAGTGGAATGGAAGCAGTGTGTTGAGACTTGGGAAAGTGTGTGACATGCATTAGATTGAAAACAGATTTTTGTTGTCTTCTTCTGTGTGTGTGTGCTACATTGGCCTTTTGTCAGTAGTTGGTTCAAGAGATGCCTCTTATTAACAGTAAAACTGGGGAAAAGATGGCGAGTTTTGAGTTGGATTCTGGAATATCCAGCAGAAACTTGGGGATAGGTTGGTTTCTTCCTCTCTCTGTCTCCCAGAGCACACTAAGCCTAAGGATACTTGTTAGTGCACGGAATTCAAAGCCTGTAAACAGCCATGGCTTTGCATAGCAGGAATAAAAGGTGGTTACTGTTTCCAAGTTCAGGAAAAGCGCTTGTGTTGATTTTCAGTTACATCAGCTGAAGTCTTGTTCGCTGTTTTTGTGGTTTTATTTGCAAATTTAAATAACTGTCTTGAAACAAAGATTTCCTTTATGTTCTAGTGTGGCTTCACTGCTTATAATTGTTTCTGTTATCTTGGCTGTGCTGCCTTAGATCTGTGGTGGAAAGTTTTGCCCTATTTTCCTTGCCTTTTGGCTGTGTGGCAGAAACAAGTTATCTAATGTTGTCAGCTGTTGTTTGATTATACTTTCTTGGATTTTAAAAATTTCTTTCTGTTTGTATTTTCTTTCCTTTTTTTCCCCTCAGCTGAACTGTATATTAAAAACAAGCTGTTATTTGATTTCATTATTACTTGTGAGCATTATTCATGGCTTATGGTTGCATTACCTTAACGTAGCCCTTTCTATTCAGCAACCTTGTATGTATTCTTACCAACAGGAAATTGTTATGCAAAATGTGGCATGAACACAAACCTGTCAGATCTATCTTTGTGGTTGGCAAATGTAGGGGGGAAGATAGAACAGTACCAGGAAGGTCATGAAATGTTAGTCTAATTATCATGGTTTTGGCAGAGGAAAATTGTTCATGCTGATCTGAGAACTCTTTGAACTTGTCATTGTGGACAAAAGAGAAGGGAAAAAAATAAATTAGAGCTTTCAAAATGCCTTTGACAGGTCTTTATCCAAGAGGCTGTTGAACAAGCTGAGGGAGTCGTGGGATGAAAGTGAAGGGGTTTGTTTGTGCAAAAGGCACAAGTGAAAAAAAAAAAAATCTAGATCCTGGTAAAGATAAGCTCAAGACTACAGAAGCTGTGCTTGAGATATTCTTGAATGACCTATAGCAGCTGTGCAAAATTTAGTAAGTTTTCAGAAGTGATTCTGTGTATGTATCCATATGCCAGGATTACTGATTTTCTAAGGACCTCTTGGAAGAGAATCTAAGTTCTCTCACTTCAAACATAAGCCATGAGAGGGCAAGATAGGATCTGATGTTGATGGTGAACTTGAATTTTGCACATTCTCACGTGTGCGAAATTGGTCATCAAATAAGAAAAAAAAAAGTAGTTTTTATACTTGAAATTTTAAAGTTGAAGTCAGGGAGTAGTCAGTAGTTTAACCAGGTTGGATAAACCCAGAAAACTGGTTTTGTGCTGCAGGCAGGAATAGTATTTTTCTGGATTAAAATTCACTTTGATAATGGATAAACATTCCAAATGTGTCTTGCTTTCTTCCTGGTGGTTTTTTTTTAAGTGAAGAAAGATTGCTATTTTTTAAAGTGAAGTAAGGTGGTTTTAAACAAGAAATTAATTAATGTCGTTTTGCTGATAATAAAACCTGAAGGTATTTGCAGCTAGTTCCTTTATGGATTGATGCTGTGGTGGTATTTTGATAATTGAGAAATAAGAAATAAGTTTACAAATCTTGCCTAATTCCTGGGAAGCGAGAGGACGTAACATCGGGATTGTACAACTTCTTGTGCGTTTGCCGTGGTTATAACTGCTGAAGACCAAGGAAGGTAACAATAGGAATATGTGGGTACTCTGTGTGGAGAAGTTTACAGTGAATCCTGTTTTGTTTTTGCCAAAGGAATTGTTTCCAGGTTACAGGACTAAAAATGACCAAGCTATTTGGTTCCTGTGGGGAGGTTCATGTTGGTAAGTTGGTTCGTTCTCTAATCCCTTAGAGGGGAAGGAGGACATCTGGTTAGTGGGCTTGTATTTAGGCTGTTAAGCAGTTGTATCAGGTGTCTTTAGTTTGGTTCAGTTTTTCTTAATATTTAAACAATATCTGGTTTGGTCACTGGTTGCTGGTGGTGTTTCTGAGAGAACAGTTTGTGATGTGGTCCTAAGCGAGGTCTGCTCGGTAAGTTGAAGGGATTTGTAACAAACATGGCGATGTAGCTGCTGTGACAAGATCATGTAATTCTTGTTATTCCTCCAAACCATTTGACAGAAGTCTGAAAGCTAGAAATCGTGCTCAGAAACACCAGCGGGGATCAGAATGGAAAATTGTTGGGCTTTCATGATGTTTCTTCATATAAGTCTTGCTCTGTGTTCTTGCAGTAGGTATTTTCAGTATATTGCTTTCTACTTCTGACAAGCTCTGTGTACATGGTGGAACTTTACTGTTTCTTTTGGAAGTAAAGCACCCTTATGTGTCAGTAATGTTAATCTCTAAATTAATCTATTAAGGCTGCAGTTGAATGGATAAACGTAGAGGTAGGATTCTTCTCTCGTCTTTTTCGTTGATTTTTTTTTTTTTTGTATAATACAGAAGATTCACTGGAGTGTGGGGGTAGAATACTTTTTGAAACAGAGGGATGTTCCTTTGGAATTTTTTGTATGCTGAAATGTACCACTAGATGTCCAGGGGTCTCTACCTCTTGTGTTGCTTTAGCCAAAGCCTTTTCTTCCTGATTGTCTTTGCTAATTACCTGAGGCAGTGGACTGTGTTAACCCCTGTGTACTGTTGCCAATGTCTGGCACTCTGGAGAGCACTGCAGTTTGTAATGCAGAGATTGCTGCTGTCAGAATGACAAAAAAGTTGTCATTTCCAATGCATTTTGCAAAGGCAGATGTTACTGTAATTGAAACAAATGCATTTTTCTGCCATTAAGCAAACCAGCAGGAATGATGTGGTGAAGGCTGTCCTTTCTTTGCTTGTGTGTCTCTAGATAAAATTAACTTCCCTGCTGAAGCAAAGATATTGATAGATATTATTAACCAGAAACCAGCACAGTATGTAATATATGGAGGTCTCTGAAGGAGGCAGAGCTCTTCCTTGGTATTCTGAAAGTGTGATCAAAGAACACTGACCTCCCTGGTGTTCCAAAATTAACAATATCTGACTTCTTTTTTTAACTGCAAATGCAAAATGTGTAGAGACGGTAATATTAACTGATGCAAAAACCCCTAGAAATGTATGAAAATTTGCTTGCATTCTAGTGGAGAGATACAATTTAATGCTCTGTCACTTCTTATTGAGATTAATGCTTGCTTTCAGCACTTAAAGAATATTTCTTTCACTATTTAAAAACCTCCCTACCTAAAATAAAAAAAAAAAAAACCAACAAAAAAAAAACCAGAAAAAAAACCCCAACAAAGTACCAAACCAAAATGTCAGGGATGTTGGTATTTGCACCTGAAACAATTGCACTCCAGTGCTGTTGATTAAAAACCTGTCATGGTTTGACACTGGCCCAGCGCCAGGCACTCAGGAGAGTCTCTCACTCACCCTCCCCTGCCACAGCTGGGCAGCGGAGAGGGGGAAAAAAAATAATCGAAGGCTTCATGAGTGGGATAAG
>VWPU01008830.1:0-47318 GCA_013398955.1 Callaeas wilsoni
GGGCTGGGGGGAGCGCACCTGCAGCTCCGGGCACAGACGGGGGATCCGCGCTTCCCGCACCTGCGGGGGTGCGCGCATCCCTTCGCACCTGGGTGTCTCCACCTGTGTGTGTGGGTCTGCATCCCCTGCATCTGGGGGGCAAGTGTCTTCCCACCCGTGTGCGTGGATCTGCATCACCCCTGACCCACGGGCACATGAGCACCCCCACACCTGCGTGTATTTTCACACCTGTGTGCACCCTGTGCATCTCCCTGCACCTGTGTGAGAATGCCCCCACATCGCCTGTTTCTTGCGTGTGCCTGGGTGCACATCCAGGCCTCTCGGAGTGGAGGGAATGCACACAGACATGCTCTCGACAACAGTACACACGCACCTCACGTGATGGAACACATCTCGCACCTGCCTGCACACACCCCTTCATGCCTGTGCACCCCCTCACTTCCACACCTCACACCTGTACGCACACACCCAGGCACACAGTCCTGCACACACCCCTTGAACCTCCCTCCTCCTGCGCTCCCTGGGGTGTACAAAGACACACACGCACTTGGGTGTGCTCACACTTGCACCCTTATTCCTTGGGGGTGCAGTAGGGCCCCCCACTCACGCCGTCCATGCGTGCACAGTGCCAGCAGCGTGGAACAGCCACGTTGTCCCCCAGCACCGCTCCGTGTGGCACCCGCACGGCTCTCTGGCAGGTACACACCAAACCCTCCACACGCCCGTGGCGTTGGCAGACGAGCGGTGCCGCCCCACTGGTGCCAGCGGCGCTGCCCCCACAACGCTGCCACCGCCAGCGCCAGCGGCTCTGGCTCGGAGCGAACTGGCTGCGAATGCGCCACAGACGGAGGCGATGGCAGCGCTTTGGGAGCGCGGTGGCACAGCCCTGGCCAGCTGCCTGTGCACCCAACGAGCGCTGAACGGATAAATTAACACAGCCCCGCGCTGCGCCCCAGAGGATTATTAATTACGCTCACTTGTAGGCAGTGAAGAAAGAGCCTGAATGAAAGCCATGTGCTCATGGCTTCAAAAAGGCAGGAAAACTTCTGGTGCACTCAACTGATCGCATTGCCAAACCCTACAAGAAATCACCCTGTCCCTCTCCTGGAACCCTCAGAGGGATTCTTAAGTCACAGAATTTATTTTAGCTGACTCCCCTCATCCTGATTAGTGAGTTTTAAGTCCGGAGAGTGCCAACTCCATCAGTCTTCAGCACACTCATCTTGGATCACCTCCCTCCTCGATCTCAGCAGAGCAGAAAGCATCCGTGTCCCTTCACCCCAGGTGGGTGTCCAAGCCCCTACAAGTTTGAGGAGAGACTCCCAAAACTTGCTATGATGAGGAAAAGCTGGAATGTCACAGAGGGGTGGCACTGACCAGCACTAAGGAGTGAAGAGCTGAGGTTGCAGGATCAGACCCCTCCTCAGTGACGGGGGCTGTGATCAGAGACGGGGCAGCCACGCCGTGCACCCACGCTGGGGACAGCATCGGGGTCAGTGCCCCGAGAGGTGAGCAGTGAGGTGGTGAGGGGTGGACAGAGACAGGGGGATGAATCATGTGGCACCACCGAGCTGCTGGCCAAAGTGCACAGGCAGAGGGTGCCTGGAGGAGCTGAGAGCGAGGAGCAGAGGGTCTGGCCCGGGGTTGAGGGGAGAGGCATCTTCTGGCGCCCCAAAAGTCAAGCGATTTTGGCATCCTCCATCCGTTGCAGTCCAAACGTGGCACGGTGCAGGCGGCGGTGGCCACGACCAGCCCGTCCATGCTGCCATCTAATGGCAGAAATGGCAGGACACCGGGGAGGGCTCGCCCCGCCACGGCGGGGAATTTTCCATCACAAACGCAGGGCGACTGTGGGACCGAGGGGACCTTTCCATTGTTGCCGCCCTAGGAAACAAAAGGATCTTAGTTTAAAATCTTGTCCCCATTCCAGCACGTGGGGGGACCCGAGGAAGCAAAGGCTTCCCCAAAGCACTGGATAAAGACACACACAGATCACAGAAGGCTGCCAAGGCAGGAGCTGCTGGACACTGCCCAGCCCTAGCATAACTATGGGAAAGGGACACTGGTGTGGCTCTGGGAACACCCAGGGACAAAGCAATAAGGTAACCCACAAGAAAAATACATCCTGGCCCTGGGAGAAGATGGCAAGAGCCAGCCCTGGCAGGTGCAGAGTCTGGATGCTGAGGTGAGGAGTGCTTTAACCCCATGATGCCCACTCTCTCATCCCTATCCCCTCCTGCAGGAACCCAGGCCAAGCTCAGATAGTCACTGCATACATGCCTATTGTTCCTACTCCACGGTGCTCTGGTTTGTCAAAGAAATGTGTTTTTCAGGCAGCATTTAGTGGCAGACTGCGTTTCCTCACCGGGCTAACGCTGCATGCACGGCAGCCCAGAGCAGCGTTTTCCCTGCACTGCCCCACCAGCAGGGCCAGGCAAGGACATTACACCCCAAAACGTGGCTCTGCCTGGGAGCAGCACGCCACGGCCACCACGCACAGCCCGGCAGGAGAACGAAGGACGTGCTTCCTCAGGAGCATTTGGGACAAGTGGGTTTGGCTGCTCTCCAGCTCTGCCTTGGGCATGGGGAGGGTGTGGGAGGTGGCAGCAGTGGCACACGCTGGCAGCCTGTGCCATCACGCTGGCCCACGCAGCACACGGCAGCGGCACACGGCAGCGCCGGGCAGCGGGAGCTGGCAGACAGCAAAGCCTGGCTGTGCTCACCCCTGCCAGTGCCTGGCGGATCCGCTTCCCCTCACACCTCAGAGACGCTGCCCGCTGCTGCCCAGCCGTACCTGGCTGCAGTTTGGGGCAGGCTGGGCAGCTGATGGGTTTCAGCTTTCCCCAGCTAACTACCTGCTGTGATTAAACCAGCCTCGCCTTTCCAGAGGCTCCCAGCCCTTGCTGGGGTAACACAGCCCTGCTCGCAGCACCATTTCCAAGCCAACAGCTCTTTATTCTCCACCCTTATTTCAGCTGAGGCTGTGGGGCAGCGAGAGGAGATGGGAGCTGGCAGAAGAGGCCGAGTCCAGCTCACAGGCTCAGCACTCACTGGCTAAAGGCAAACCAGGGGCCAGGAGGGAGCATAAACCCCCAGCATCCTCTCCACACCCAACCCCCGAGCAAAACTGCACAGAGCAGAGGCTTCCCAACCACTGGGAGCAGCCCCGGGCTGCTCAGTGCTCCTGCACAGGACACCCTCGCCTCTGGCTTCTTCTCCTGCCCTGCCACAGCCATTAGGCACCCCCAGCCCTGGCACACTGCAGCAGTGGTGCACAGGAGGGGTAACGTCCCTTATGGCACCACGGGGGAACAGGGCCCCTGTGCCATCCCTGCTGGGCAGGCAGATGGCCTGTGAAGGCCTTGCTTTGGCAAGTGTCCCTGTGCCCAGCTGTGGGAGCTGGAAAGTCTCACACCTGGCCCTTCCCACACTACAGAAAGCTGAGCCTCTGCCCGGGGTGTCTGGCTCCAGTCAGCATTGGGGAGCTCTGGTGTCTGCTTTGACTCTGGAAAGGATTTGGGTGGGAAAAACATGACATTTCCACCCACTCCAGGCACTGCCGTCCTCCCTCCCACCCACCACTTCCTCCAGCCAGGCTTGGACCCATCCCACCACCTCTGCTGACTAGTGAGGCAGAGACACTGCCAGCACATCCTGGGCACAAACCACAGCAACCAAACCCCCTCGACTTGCCCCCCAGAGAGACCCCTGCCTGCCCTCCTGCAGGTGCAGCACTGCCAGCAGGGCCACGGGGGGCTGATGGGAAAAGAGCCACATTCTTGCTGAATTTGGCAAGAAATGGGACTTGGCATTTTTCACATGCACAAATCCTTAAGACCCAGCCAGGCCAGAGATGGCCAAATCTTAAAATGCAGTGGCCCAAGATCAGGGCTAGCCTCAGAGAACCTCTTTCCCTTGTTCTCAAACAGCAAATGATGAAAAGCCACTGCCAGGTGTGCACGTAGTGCTCAAAGGAACTATGAGGGACCAGTGGCTCCTTCGAGCCTCCTGTGTAGCAGGCACAGAAGAACCATGGCTAGAGCAGGGCTCCGGAGGGCTGCTCGGTGCCCCCAGGCTGTGCCACGCTCCAGAGCAGCAGATCCCCCCAGCACACAAGCCCCAAGCAGGCCCAGCAGGCACCACTGTCTTTCTAATGAGCTTTAATAGTGACCGAGGTGAGGGAGCCGAGCCGCAGTCCCTGGGCTGCGCACGGGGCTCCCTCTGCTGCCGGCCCGGAGCCCTGCCCCGGGAAGCGCTTCAGCAGAGGATGCCCATGGTCGGGATGTGGAGTTGAGAGGCACCCCATGATGGCCCGGGACCGCTGCCCTCCTCCGCAGGGCTTACAGGTGGGAGCTCAGAGAGGCAGGAGGTGCCAGCAACCCACAGCCACCTCGCCTGCAGCCCTGTGGCTGCTGTTAATGAACCGTGCTGTGCTCAGGAATGGGAGGTTGTTCTTCTAGGAGTGCCAGGAACCCCTGTGAATGCCTTATGGCAACTACAGCTGTGGCACAGGGAAGAGAAGGCAGACAGGACTTGGGAAGAGACTCATCCCGCTCCTTCCCCACAAAACTGAAACCAAAACACCTCCTCCAACACCCATCACGTTTATGTGTGCAGAACTGGCCTCCAGCGCAGCCCCAGGCAGGAGCCCCCAAGTGCACCCTTGTCCCTCACAGGGCCAGGTGACAGAGGCGCATGGGCTCCACGTTGTCCCTCCCATCGCTGAAGCAGGTGCTGAAGAAGGGACAGTATCTCTCTGCAGAGACCTGGTGGAAGGTGAAGAGGTGGGACATGTCCCCAGCATCAAAGAAGGTGACAGTGCCCTCCTGGCAGTCCAGGAAGACGCCCACTTTCTGTGGGGGCTGGCGGGGAGTCAGGCGCACCCAGGGGGTGGCAGTGGCCCAGTACTCCGTCCTGTTCCGCAGGCGAAGCGTCCAGTAGCCATTCTCTGGGCACAGCCTGACCTTGGCTGCCCGGTCCACAGTCTCAGCAGCCACCCCCAGGTCCCACTTGGTTTTGCTGCCCACCCAGACCTCCCAGTAGTGCCGGCCGCTGTTGAAGGCCTGCAAGCCCAGGACGTTGACGCACTGACGGAAGCGCCGAGGGCTGATGGGGACACGCTGGGCTGGATTCCTCTCTGTCACCGCTGTCAGGTCTCTGGAGAAGACCAGGTTGGGGTGGGCTGACTCAGGGTCAAAGGTGAGTGGGGCAGGAGCTGTGGAGACATCAAGCATGATATTTTACCAGCTGTATATTCCCTCTGCAGAGCATCCCTGGCCTGCCACACCCAGCACACCCATCCCTCACAGCGATGTGCTCACCAGGGCAGATGGAGCGCAGCATCTGCCTCCAGAAGATGTACTGCAAGGGGCCGCTGTGGCTGTCCCTGTAGCGCTGCAGGTCCAGGGCAGGCTGGGTCTCAACACACACCGAGGGCCTGGGGCAGAGAGAGGCGGGCAGGGTCAGCCCCTCTGCTGAGCCACTGCCAACACAGGCAGGAAAAGCACAGGCAGGGCAGCAGGACAGTGCTGCACATGACAGATTTGGTAAAGATGGGACACAAACGTCTCTGGCAGCTGCTTGCTCTGCCCCCAGTGCAGTGAATGGCTCAGGGCAGAGATGTCCAGGACAGAGCCAGCAGCACTGCTTGTGGAGCAGTGACTCCTGGCAAACCCACGCCCAGCACAGCCAACAGGATTCCTGCATGGCTGAACAGGCCGGGCCTGCGGAGTCAGGCTGCATCCCAGGGAGGGAGGGGACAGCGACACGCTCCCCTGTGGCAGTTCTGGCCCTCAGCTACTCCCAGCCTCAGACAAACCTGCACCTCAGGGTCACTTTTGCAGCCCCATGAGTAGTAAGAAGCTGAGGAAGGGCAGGGAAAAGACGGAGCACACAAAGTCTGTTCCCTCTTGCAGCACACATGGCCCTTGCGCCCATTCCAAATCACCATGTCTCCTCTACCCGCTCTTCCAGCCATCTCAACACATAGAATGCTCCCTGGGAAGAGCATCCAGTGTATGCTGGGGACCAGCCTCCACCTTGCACACCACCAGCGACTTCCTGAGCAATTTGTGATGCTTTAAAAACTTGAGATAAAGTGCCTCTCCCATGTGCTCCCAGCCAGGGACTAAGATAAGCTCCTGAAAAGGGAATCAGCTTCTTTCATGCCAGACACGTACCTGATATCCAGGCTCTCCACCTGCAGTGAAAAGCAGAGAGAATTAGCAGTCTAATTCATGCAGCTGCACAAATAAGCTCCTTGTCCTGCCTCCTGCTGCCACACAGCACGGAGAGAGGAAACCAAGCTACCAGGATCCACATCCTGGGGAAAACTGACTGGGCACTTGGACAGAGAAGGAGTAAAGGCTCCCAAGACCCACCACATCTGACATCACTTGTATCCCTTGGGGCTAAAGTCTCCAGACTCCAAGGGACTGGGTAGATAATCCAGAGGAATGGCAGCGAGAATGACTTCCAGGTACAGCCTAGTGCTGTCATTCAGGACTCTCCCATCCCAATTTCAGACCCTGGAACATCCCTCAGCCTTCTGCCAGAGTCAGCAAAGCAGGCTCACCTCCAGCAGTGACACGTCTTCCATCTTGCTCAGGGTCTGCTTGATGTGCTCGATGTCCCTCCGCAGCACTGCCATCCCCTCCTCCAGCTGGCCAACGTGCCTGTGCAGCTGGGCCAGGGACTGCTCCTCCTCCTCACCCAGCTCTGCCAGCACAGCTCTCTCCTCTTCCTCCAGGATCTGATGAAGGCGAGCAAACTCAGCCCGAATCTTGAAGTTCAGCTCCCCAGACACTTTCTGAGCAGAGGGAAGAGGCAGAAGGTGAGCCCAACAGCTAAAACACACAAGTAGGTGCACAGGATGGCTGGGCCTGTTACTCTGCTTACAGAGCCCTGGAAATTTGAGGTTTAGACATAGCAACGACTTTTTGGATGGAGAACAGGACACAAAGACAACCTTTGAGACTGCTGAGCCAAAGGAAAAAAAAAACAACAACCAACCCAAAAACCAGCTCCACCAAAGGCTTGGCCACTGTAACTAGAAATCCCCACACAGTCACAGCCCTCTCCTACACCACCAGGAATTTGTCTGTGGGCAAGAGTGGAGCTCTTTAAATTTTGTGGAACTGCAGACTCAGCTGTTCAGGTTAGTTTGGATTTATTTCACATCGTTCCAGACCCTGAGCAGAGCTGCCTGACGGGTGAGCTGCACAAACTAATCTCTGTCATTAAGGCTGATAAAATCCCATTCAGCTCTTTCCAGAGGTCACTTTTTCCCAGTTGTTTACTCGCCAGCCAAACTTGTTGTGTTCTCACTGCCTTCCTGCCTGTTTACAAGAGACAGCCAATGACTTTTTATTTTCCTTAAATCTTTAAGCTTTTAATCTCCAAGTGCAACCTTAGCTCTCATTACTTTCTCAGGAGTGCTTCCTGAAGTGCACATCCTTTTCTCCCCACAGGAAACCCATCTCCCTCAGAGATCTGAAGCTTCACCAGTCTCCTTTTGCTCTAGCAGGTGTTTGTGCTGACACACTGGAACCACAGAGGAGGTGCAGGGTGTCCCTGTTCAGATCAGTGACTTGCTCCTTTACTCTTGAGACACCTCTTAGCTCTTGCACAGCAACAGGAAAACACATGCTTATTTGCTAATACTTCTTCATTAATCTCAAAGGTCTATTCCACATCTGGGAAGAGGACAGGGGTTTGAAATGGTGCAGGCTGAGGGATCAGAGACTCCAGTCAGAAGACAGGGTTTTTTTCCCTTCTCAGTTTTATCTCATCTCCGAACTACTTCCATTTTCCTTAAACTCACCTTCCTTGGCTTTTGGCACTTTTATGTCACCCAAGAAAGAAGCACAGTCAGCCTGTGGCTGTTCTCACTTCATTCATCTATGCAAACAGGGAGCCTGGTCCCTCTCAAGCCATGGAGAGCACTCAGGCTCCTCATTCACCTTGGAGCTTCGCAGTGAATCCCAACACCAGTGAATCCCAACACTGTCCTTGTGACAAGGACGCCACTCTTGCAGTGCCAACCCTGTCACTGACCCAGTTCCTTCAGCTTTGCTGCTCTCCCTTCTGACATGAGAGGATTTTAGAGCTACCAAGAATTAATGCTCTCCCAAAGAGGCAGCACTGCAGGGCCAGAGCAGGCTGCCCACAGCTCTCACCATGTCTCAGCTCTGCTGCACCAATGCACTTTGTAAACCCTGCATTAATGAGTGCTTAATGCTCTTCCCAAAACCTCTGCTGAATATCCAGCAGTGATGAGCTTGGGCCTACATCAGGAGAGTTTGTGTAGATCCCCAGAGTTGCTCATCTAGTTTTTTACAGGAAGCTGAGCTAAACCTCAGCTGAAGTGATACGCACATCCTCTGTGAACACTGCCCCAGAAGCTGCCTGAAGAGCAGCTCCCACAGGGTGTTACCGTCAGGCTACAGATGTCTTCCTGTGCCACACGCTTCCTCTGCAGCAAGTTCTCCATCTCCTTCTGACGAGCTTGCAAAGCATCTTCCAGGTGCTTCTGCAGGAACAAGGAAAAGAAGGTAAGGAGGGCATTTCACCACTCTACTGTGATTCAGGAGCAGTCCCAATTCCTATGGTCAGCATCAGGAGACTGCAACAGGATCTCATATAAAGGCTGTAAGGAGAAGCAAGCACCTGATGCACAGCCTTGAGAATTACATGTCTGTGATTGTAATGAATCCAATTTGTTTTTAAGACTGGGAGCTCCAGTCTGGGATATATGTTTGCACCAGCTTTAAATGCTGCATGTTGTGAACTGAGTTGTGCAGGGACTGTCCCCTCAACCAAAGCACCTGGCACAAGCAGCCCTCACCCCCGTCTCACTTAGGGACCATGTCCTTAAATGAGAAACAACAAAGCTGTGGTCAGAACCAGACACAGCAGTGAGGGAAACAAAATGCAAAAGAGAAGTGTTCAAAAGACAGACAGCTGTAAGGAAACAGGGAAAGGGACTAATCAGGAAGAGACACAAATGTCACTGCACTTGGGTCAGATAAGGCCACACAGTGGGGGAAGTGCCTGTGGGAGGAGGGGTTGGTGGCTGCACAGGGCTCATGTGGCACCTGTCCCCTTCTCCCCAGCCTGGCAGAAGCCACTCACCTGCATCCTCTGCTGGTGCTCCTCGGAGCCGCAGCGCCGCACCTTCTCCACCAGCCCCGAGAGCAGGTAGTGCCTGCGGAAAGCGCGGCTGGGGAACTTGCGGCGGCACTGCGGGCAGGAGGGGACGTGGGCGCAACTCTCCCAATATTCCTGGATGCAGCCCTTGCAGAAGTGGTGCATGCAGTCCAGCATGACGGGCTCGCTGAAGAGCTCGCAGCAGATGGCACATGTCAGCTCCTCCCGCAGGCTCCGGTCCTGGCTCCTGCCGGCCATCCCTGCTGGCACACAGGTCCCACCCTGAGTTTCCTGCCACCAGTACACACAAATCCCCATCCCTCTGGACTGGGCCGAACTTCTGCCGCTCCTGCGCTCTGGGGCCGGGTTTGGTTACCAGACCTGGGGCGGCAGGCACAGGACCTGCGGAGGTGCTGCACGGGGTGTATGCAGCGCTGGAAAACCCCGAATTACAGAGCAGCCCTGGCCGAGGTTCACTCCCTTTGCAGGGTAACAACTTTCAATTTCCCCTCACGTCAGCAAAACTGCTCAGTGCCTCTGACAGGGCCCGGCCTTGTGTCCCCACAGGGCCCCAGCGCAGCGGTGACCCGGCCCGAGTGCTGTCAGCACCCACCCACATCCCGAGGAGCGCCAGGGCCGATGCAGCACCGCCGCTGCCGTGTGCGGTACCCCTTCGGCTCGAGCCCCGCGCTGCACACCCTGGACGCAGCCCCGGCCCCCCGCCATCCCGGGGACCCCACCGTCATAACCCCGCTTGGTCCGGTCCGGTCCGGTCCGGTGCCGTCGCTCTCTCACTGGCAGCTTCGGAGCCTCCTCCACGCCCTCCCACAGACTGACGCCCGTCCTGACCAATCACGACGCGGGCACGCCCGCGCCCGCCCGCTCATTGGGTGGGATCCCGCCAAGGGGGCGGGGCGGGGTTCCGGCATGTGACGCGGTCACGTGCGCGCCGGGCCAGCTGCGGGGGTTTCACGCGCCGCCCGCGGGAAGGCGCGTGCGGGGCGGGACTGGGCTGCACTGGACTGGACTGGACTGGACTGCACTGCACTGGACTGCACTGCACTGCACTGGACTGGACTGGACTGGACTGTCCCGTCCCTTTACTGCTCCTACACTGGCTTTACACTGTCTTGCACTGTTCCGCACTGCCCCCGCTCTGCCCAGCTCCCGCCCCTCTGCTCCATTCAGTACAGAGCACAGAAAGGAGCTCCAGGCAAAAGCCTCCATCTCTCCCCCCTGCTCGCAGTACCTTCAGAACACAGCTCTGGCCACTGCTTTGGGGTCACAGCTTTGGGTTACCTCAGAAATCATGAGGGCTGCGGTCTTGTTAGTGAAAGAACAAAATAAGGAAGGGTTTTCATCCCTGTGTGGTCATCTGATGATGGGCCCTGTGATGCTGTGGGAAGTGGCAGACACTGGTGGACATGTGAGAAAAATCACAAGAACTTTCAATACTGGAAGTAAAAGCAAATAAAACTGGAAGGAGAGGGGTCACAGGCACTCACAAGAGCGGCACAGACCACCTGTCTCCTTCCTAACCACCATTAGAACCAGAGCATGCCCCCAAAAGGGCGGTGTGCCAGGCACTGTCCAGCTACTGCCCTCCTCCTCCTGGTGCACTGTTTTCTCATTACAGCAGTGCAATTAGTGCAGAAAGTATTTCTGCCTATCATCATTTGCTTGTCTGAGGCATTTTCCCAGGCTTTCTCCTGCGCTGTGCGTGCTTGCTCTCTGGCATGTGGCCACAGCAGCCCTGCCTGCAGGCGTCGGCCTCTGCCTTGTCCCCAGCAGCCCCTCGGGGTCACACACTCAGCCACAGCCCCGTGCTGATGTTTGGACTTGGCGCATCACTGGGTGCATGAGGAGCAATCAGTGCTGGGGGATGTTGGCCATGGGCAAGCCAGGTGCAGTCCTTGGCCTCTGGTTGGCCGAGCAAGTGACATCCATGGACACCAACAAGGTCAGGCCACGGCCAAATGGGCTGGCTGGCAGCTCCCACACAGTTGTTGTGGGGCCTCAGGACCTGCTCCAGCTCTCTGTGCGTAAGGTGGGGGTTGGCTGCACCCTCCTGCCCCAGTACCTATGGTGGCTCTGGGACAGGGATGCTCAGTCCCCACTGCTCACTGGGGGACAAGAACTCACTGGGCAGGGATTGTTTCCAGCAGGCTGAACCTACTCCCATTGCTGCCCTTTTATCCTTTCCACTGAACAACAGGGAAGAGTGCTCCTGGGAATATCACTAGGATGATGGCACTGGGACCTAGGGATGACACAAGGATCCAGGGATGCCTGAACAATCTCCTCTTAGCTGTGACTTCATGCAGCAAAACCTCAGTCCCCACATTTAGAGCTTTGTGCTTCCACTAGGCTGGCTCTTACCCTGTGAACATGCCAGGGCTGGCCGGGAGCAGTGCCAGTGCCAGCCCAACACAGTGGGAGAGCAGCTGGTTACCTCCCATCCTCCTGCCACATGCCAGCAACCCTGAGAAACAGCTGGCTTTGAACTTTGGATTTTGGATAGGAGCTGAATCATCTGCTTAGGTGCATCCTTTTGAGAGGGAGATGGCTTTGTCACCTGTGTCCAGCCTCTGATCTCCTGGCTTTGCCACTGTTCCTCCAGGAGACGTTATAACCTACGCACGGACACACAGATGATCAGACAAGATGCCAGCACAGGACACACAGCCCAGGGTGAACCAGGATGCTGCTCCTTCACCTGTTGCAGCACCATGATCCTTTATTTGTGAGGCTCTGCAGAGAGGTAAAAGCATCAATAATTGCTTTTTAGCAGAGATCTGGAATGTGCAGTGAAAGTTTATGTTCCCCCAGCAGCCCAAGCCAACAGTGCTGGGAGATGTCCCCATGAGTCAGCATCTATGCTGTGGTCAGAGCTCATCCCTCTGCATTATGGAGCCCAGGAGGTGACAGCCTCCCTAGGGCACCTGCAGGCCCATTGTTTGGAGAGGCCGTAGCTGGACAACTGAAGCTTCACCCTGAAACAGCAGAATTTGGGATAGCTCAGCTGATGTAGAACTTTCCCATCAGCTCCCCTTTTAGGCCCAGCTGGAGCCTAGTCCTGGTCCCTCTGTGCAGGGTGAACAGCAGGAGCATCCCCCTGGCATGGCACCAGGCTGGGCAGTGCCAGCACATATCCTGCCCAGGACTGGCACGGGGCTGTGGGATGCTGCTGTCATGGAACAGATGCTCTGCATCAGGGTGTGGAGCTGGCAGCTTGGGGTCAGGTGCTGCAGGACATCCTTCAGCACCCAACAGAGTCCTGGACTCCCTGATATATAGGTTTTCCCAATTAATTCCCCTTGCTGCCAACAGAACCTATTGCTCATGTAAAATTGCTTATTCCATCTTTGCAGGTTTGAGCTGCAAATGCAGATTACGGAGCCAAAGGAGGAGTGGCACCATTTTACCATGCGCTAATCCATCAATCCAAGAAGAACGTTCTGATACAGATGAGGATGTCCTTGTCATGGCCATTTCACTTTCTGGGACATCAATTACAAGGTCTAAAACTAGCAGTGAGTGGCAGTCATTTCCCAATGAACACGTCTCCCATCTGGGGATTGAAAACACACACCCGAGCGTCCCTCGGTCTCGGATTCCTGTTTAAGTGCTCCTGGCATCTCCTTCCTTTCAGCACTCACTTCAGTTGGCAATGTAATGTTTTTCTTTCTTTTTTTAGCATATCCCTCTCGGGAGGCTCCAAGCTCTGGGCTGGGACCTGAGAACGCTGTGTTTGGAGAGTTTGATTATGCACTGGGGAGATGAAGGATAACATGGATAGAGAAGGGTTTGGCTCAAAGCACATGGATTGGGTCCAAAGCTCTTCACCGATCTCTGTTCCGTGCGGTAAATATGTATTCTTGGAGAGGGGTGTCAGAGGAACTCTTTGGCCTTGCAGGAGGAGGGGGATGAAGTGGGAAGTGCCGTGGGTCCGGCTGTCGGGGAGCTTCCCTGGGGTGTCAGCGAAACAGGAGGGGAAGGGGAAGCAACTGCTGATCCAATGTCAATCCCTCACGTTGGCTCTCCAGATGCAGGCAGGAAAACTCCACAGGGGACAAGAAGCTTTGCATTTTGATTTCCCTGTTTCACTTTTGGTTTGAGTGCAGATACACTTGAGGACTTTGACTCCTCTGGATTCTGCTCTCCTGGAGGATCCTGTGGCTCTCCCTGAGCAGTGCCCAGCTGTGGGGCAGGGGAGGGGCAGAGGGGTGAATTGGGGTTGATCTTTTCTATGTGGTGACCCGGACAAGCCCCAGGGGAAGGACTCTAATGGGTGTGAGGATGGGGCAGCTTGAAGCCAGCCCTTCCCACTGCCCTTGGCATCTCTGGTCAGGAAGGAGTAGGGTGCTGCTGGTCCCGGGGACATCCCCAGACTCCCCATGTCCCCAAACGCCGGCTGCATCCCAGGAAGCTTTGCCTCTGTGGGCTCTTGCCAGCTCTTTCCTGCACTGAGACCAGGAGGGGGAAGAAGTGGAAAGGGATTGCTGTAAACAGAAAGAAAAGAGTGAAAGAAGAAGGGATAAAGTAAATCAAGGTAATAGCAGCATGACTGCTAATGGATATTACACTTCCCTCCGTGACCTCAGCTGCAGGGACATGATTTAGAGGCCTCGGTTAGAAAGGCAAGCAGGAAATGAAGCAATGCTCTGAGATATGGTATCTTTGGATAAATAGCTGCAGGAGGAAGGTGACCAGAGGTGGCCATTATTTGCCAATATTTTCTTCCCAGTCCCAAATGATATTGCTGTTTTGCTAAAGTCAGAGCCTTCGAGGCTTCGGAGCCTCTGAAGATGTCTGAGCAGCCCCCAATACCCCCATGAACTGGCAGCCATGGACCAGGTAAGAGCCCTGTAGAGATGGCAAGAGGTGTTGAGCCAGTTCAAACCACCCTAAATATGCCATGAAAGGACCCATGTGGAGGGAGGGCAGGATTCTGAAGGTTTGTGTCATTTTTTCCCTCATGTATCCAGGAGAAGGGTTCGGGATCAGCAGGGACAAATATCTCCTACTACATGGAGGGAGGGAAACAAGGTCTGAAACCGGAAAAGGAGGATGAATGTGGCCTAATCACGGCTTTTTTTTTTTTTTTCCCCCCCAGGGATGCTCAAATAACTCAATCCCGGGGACCAGCTTCATATGCTACTGAACTTCTCAGCCCAGCGTCCCTCCCCAGGACTCCTCGTGTGAAGCATCACGAGCAGGCCTGTCAGGCAGTCTGTCCTGCCCTGTGAGATTCTCCATGCCACCCCTCCAGGCAGCCAAGAATCCGTCACGTTTGCATTCCCCCAGCATCCTTCAGCTCCCCACACCCAGGCGCCAAAACCAAGAGATTTCTGCAAATATTAACATTTCTGGCTGCCGTTTGTTTGCCTGTTTACTCTGAGCTGTGCATGAAACCTCTGATACTCCACACGCAGCACTGGCTTGGCCAGAGCAGCTTTGTCCGCTCAGCCTTCCCTGTGATGGGCTGTGTGTCAGCCCCCAGCCAACCCATTGGTCACTGGGTGCAGGATGCCAGGAACGCTCTTCTCCTGCACTTGGATCTCTGGTTCATGGTGCTGAGCATTCATAGTTGTGCTAAGCTGCCTCTTCAGAGCCTGAAGCATTTGCCGGTTTTGATTTTTAATGTTTTTTTAGGTTTCTAACCTCAGCTCTCTATAGGAGGAGTATGGAAAAGGTCTTCATGACCCCATTTTACAAAAACGGGCTGGGCAGGCTTGGCTGCTCAGGATGCTGGAGTCTTGTCCATTAGCATCCACATTCCAGGGTCAGAACACAGTAGCCATGAAATCCACACCTGTGGTCACATCACATATCCAGATTGCTTTCTCCTGGCTGGGCTGAGGCTGTTTGCTATATTCATTACTTGCATTAAAGAAGTGTACAGAGCCCAGTTCTCTCCCTGATGCCACATATGAAAATCTTCAGTGCATTCAGTGGAAATTGAGAGAATTCATTTACCATCACACAGCCTTCAAAGGCCAGGGGACATTTCTGCAGAAGATTCCACAGGAACAGTATTTCTCAGTGCAGCATTTCACGCACAGCACAGGTTATTTGGCATAAATGTCCTCCCTTGCTGTTCATTTTGCACTTTGCTATCTGAGAAAGATGCAGATATGCTCCAAAATCCCATTCATTTTGGAGAAACTCTGACTCCACACTGCCTGCAGCTCAGCAGCCTCAGCCTGGAGGCACCTCCTGTGCTCCCAAGAGGATTTAAAAGCAGCTCTTTACAACCTGGCTCTGCTTGTCTCCCTTCCACTTTCTTGCAGCCACACACTGAAAGCCGGAGCCTGAGCATCACCAAAGTGGTCACAAGAAACAAAATGAAAGAAATTCTGTTGAGCGAAATAACCATCTCCCTTAAAGAAAATAATTAAAGTGGCTGTACCTTTGTTAAAAAATCTGAAAGATCCTCAAAAAGATTTTCCTTCTGGAGCTGTCACCATAACAACGAATGTTTGCAAAGGATGCAATGGGGAGGCAGCAGGGAGAGATGTGCCCTTGGTAAGCACAGAGTGCCACGCCCGGCCACGCAGCCGATGGCTGCAGGTGATGCCAAGGGTGAGAGGCAGGTCAAACTGGTGTAGTCCTGGAAATACTGCACAGACCTGAGCTATTCCAAGTGTCTGTACTGGTGAGGTGGTGGCAGTGCTTGTTGGGCAGCTCACTGCCGCTCAAACCCTGTGTCAGAGCTGGCCTGAACAGTCCTGGGGCCTGGGCTGCCATGGGAGCCAGGCTGAAGGTGAGGGCAGGGGCAGGTGATGGCCTTCAGGAGGCTGCAGCTCCTGCCTCTGGTTTTGGCAGTACAGTAAATACTGAGAGTGATGATCTTACCACAGGAATGAATGGATCTTTTTCAAAGTCCTGCCCTTTGCTTCCCATCCAAAGCTCACAAGCTGATCTGTTTCTAATAGGAGATGAGGAGGCTCCTTCCTACTCCTTTTTCAGGGCAATAAGCTGGGGTACTGCCTTGCCCAGGACAGTTGTCACAAGAAGGAATAACCCATCCTGGAGACACAGCACCACGGCCCCTGCTACCTTTCCCCTTTCTCCAGGTACCTGGGCTGGCTGTGCTCCTCTGCTTTACTCTGCAAAATGACAGTGCACACTCTCTGGTGCTGCATCTTCTGCCCAGAGTGAATGTCACCCTGAAGGAGTGTGGTTTTCCCCACGGGAAGCTGAGCACTACGAGCTGCACCATTCGAAGGCACTGAGTGCTCCCAGAGGTAATGCTGCGCAAAGCCATAATTCCCCTGATACCTTAAATATCTTAAATGCCTGGGGACAAGTAAGTCTCTTCTCCCTCCAGCACGAAATGGCTTTCAAAGTAGATTTGCAGGCTCCAGACTCACCTCCCTCGTGTCTGGTGTGAGCTCTTCAGTGAAGGCAGAGAGGAAACTGCTCATCAAATAATAAATTGCAGGCACGCGCTCCCCTGAGCAGTTGTTTGGAAAGTGTCCCATATGCCTTGTGCCAAATTTGCTGGCCAGGGAAGCTCAGTGGTATTAGCATGTTCCAGTTAATTAGGGCTGTGAGTCGTCCTTTTCATCGCCTGGAAGAGCTGAGAGAAGGACAAACCCAGAGCGCTGCCTTTATAAGGCTTTGTGCTTTCCAGCACCGTCACCGCTCAGCTCGTGCGTGCTCTGCTCATACCCTGGGGACACAGCTCTTCCCCATGGGGCACTCGGTGTCATACCTATCTCTCAGTCTCAGACACTGGCTTGTGAGTCATGTTTCTGAGGAGCAAGGAGCCAAGTGGATTCCCAGCCAAATCCCTGGGTTTGTATCAGGAGTGGATCTGACCCTCCTGTGCTCAGACACTGCTGCCAGCCCAGCACTGCTGAGCTGAGCAGGGCACGGGTAACCTGCTCCCTGCCCATAGCTGATGTGGGTCCCCACAGGACCAGAAAAGATGGAATGAGGCAATGAAGCAGCAAACATGATCCTGCTGCTGCTATGGTAGTGCTGAGCACCGGATCCCAACGCCTGGAAACCTGGTGCTTTTGGCAACATCAAGCCCATAGAAGACAAGTCATGCTCTGAATTTTCCAGCCACTTGCATCACTTTCAGTCTTGACACTTTGGAAGAGTTTAGGCTGGGGCTGCCATCAGCCCATCCAGCTCTGCCTGTTCCCATCACACAATCCAGCATTTATAGCACTGTTTGTCATCTCAGGAGTGACAGACTGGGCACAAATTTATTTGGGGGACTATGAAGAAGGAGTATCCAGTCTGGGAGAGCAAGACCCTGATGATGGAACACGCTGCCTAAATGAGATGGGCAACTTAGAAAGAAATCCCATAGGGCAAAGTGGGAAAGCAGCTGCCACTGCTGCACATCCAAGCACCTGGTCCTCTGCTCCAGGGGTGAGTTTGCCAGAGTGAAGCATTTTTATCACCTTTTTTATGTATAGAGAACTGAGATACATCAAATGATTTGCCCAAAGGCAGACAGGGAGTCTGTGATAGATGGAGAAACATGTTCCAACCCAAAAACTCATCCATGTTTCTATTTCACCCAGACAACTGCTGGTCTACAACGTATCATATTTTTGCAATCCTGGCTCTGAAGAGCTTATCTGAGTGCAATTATCCTCTTCTGCAGAAGCTGTTTTCTACCTTGCTCAGTACACAAACAACAAGCAACAACCCTCTAATAAATTAACAAAGCTTTGAGTGCAGTGACTTGCAGAAATGGCAGCTAAATACAGGGGCCAGTTCTGGGCTCAGCAGTGCTGATGTCTGCCTGGAGAAACTGCCTGGAGTCCTTCTGTCCTGATGTGAGGATGATTAAGGGGATTTTGTGTGTCCGAGTGAGATCCAAGGGTGGGAAGGGGATGGAAGGGGTAAACTCTCCTAGGCATTAATTGACTTAATCAAAGGAGCCCTGTGGGTTTGCCTCTAGTGGGGCAGGAGCTGAAGTGTGGTGATGTGTTCAGCAGGACAAATCCCATTAATCTTTTTCCATATGATCATCTCCTTTCTGACTCACTGACCCTCCTCCTCCAGACACACGAAGCTTCCCTGACTTCTGCCTGCCCTGCAGGAGAGCAGAGCTGTGGCAGTCCCAGGCCAACCCACACAGTTCGTCTCTCCTCCTGCTTTTCCAGTGCCTCTCACCGGGGTGTCAGATAGCTCAGATATTTTAGCCAAACCTTGTCACTGATGGTGTCTCTGCTCCTTCACTAATTCCAGGAATGTTCACGTGGGGACAAAAAGCTGTTACGAAATGAGAATCTGCTTTTAAATTCAGAGAAGGTACAGACAACTTTCTATCCGCCCTCCCACCCCTGAGTCTCTTTGTGGCTAATTTAGTTCCCAAATGCATCAGACTCTCAAATCCACTGCATCCGTGAACTCCGGGGCTCAAATGGAAAAGGGGCTTTTGTGTTACCAAAACTTGCTGATACTTTGGAGGCTGCTCAGGAAAACACAGGCTTGACACCTCAGGAAGGAGCAGTGGAAATATTTTGGTTACGTGCAGGTGGAATTAAACAGATGTTTAAAAAATGAAAAGCTGCTTTTTAGAGTATGTCACTGTTGCTGCTCCAGATGAAGCAGGATGAACTGGAGCATCTGGAAGCCTTGGTAACAGTTTTCTTAAAGATTCCTCCCAGGGAGTGAACAGATAATTCACCTTCCTTTTCTGACAGAAGTTAAGCTACAGCAGATGGCTTACAGCTGCAAGGTGGTCAGATTGAGGATCTGCCTGCTCACTGAGGCAGAGCAGATTACAGGCCAAAAAATAGCCCTCTTCTCTGCCCCATCTCTCAGGCTTTTGACATAATTTTTGCTCCCTGGAGTACAAAATTCATTGTTGCATTTCTCAGAAGCACGGGTGAGCAGATTCGCTTTCGCCTAATCAAAGTCTGGAAGGACACGAGGCTCTTAGGACACCCGTGCAGGCGTTCGTGTGTACCCAGGCTGTGTATGAAAACACCCCAGGCTTGAGGTTACAACAGTGCATGCACTGTAAGGCTGTGAGGGGCTGCACAGCCTTCCACACCCCAGGACAATGCAAGGCACCATCTCTGTATTCCTCTATCCTCCTCCTTCAGAGTGTTCCTGGTTGGGGCTTGGAAGACCCTCAGCTGCTTTGGGATCTGTAAGCTGTGTGGGGAGGTTGTTTTGCACCTTGGTGCTCAGGCTGCTGCAGTTTGTGCCACGACTGCTCCTCTTGACCCCCCAGGAGGGTGAGGGGTCCGGCACCGCAGTCCCCGGCTGTCCCTTCCCTGTGGAGAAGCCAAGGCTATGCTGCACTCGCTGCTGGCTGTAATTCTCATGTAGCTGGGTGAGATTAGGCAGACTGGCAGGCAGCCCGTGTCTGTGGTGCTGTGAGAAGAGCCTGACTCCCAGGGCCAGGGCTGGGGAGTGCCAGGGGACCAGGGACCAAACTTCACATTGGTAGGTGCCATTTGGGGTGCCAGTCCCAGCGTGCTGAGAGCTCAAGTGCACCTTTCTGCACCGCTCTGTCTGGTTGAAGAGCTGAGTTGATGTTTTGGAGCACAGCAGGTTTTGGTGCTCCACTGGAACCCTTAGACCGTGGGAGAGGACATCCTGGGGACTTGCACTGACTAATCCATGATTTAAGAGTTTGCATTTGCTGTTATCCAGCAAACACCATGTGCCAAAAATGACTGGAATTCACCCCATGGTCCTGATGAAGGCTCACAGCTTCAGGCTGCACAAATTTCTCTCCTGTCAATCACTGCCTTCTCCCCAGGCATCTTATTTCAGCCCGGGTAGGGAGGAGTGGGGAGTGGTAGCAAATGAATCTGGGGAATAAGCAAGAAAAATCTTACACAGAAGAGAAAGAAGGAAAAAAATAATCTTGAGCTGAAATCAACCATCCACTGCTGAGGACCCTGGAGAGGAGGAGTATCCATCCACCAGGAACAGAGGGAATAGCATGCACCACTTACTTCCCTTTAGCTGCTCTTTGCCTCGCTCTGCAGACCACTGGGAGATAGCAATGGCTCTTTCCAAGCAGTTTTGTCTTGTCCTGCATCCCTCCACTCCCAGCTTTCCCAAGCAGCTAAATCAACAGCCTTAGGGAAAATGAAGGGGGAGAAGACATGAAACTCCCACAAAAATGCAGTTAGCACAGCTGGTGAATTTAATGCCTAGTCCTTTCCTTTCTGAAGGGGAGACAGGGAGAAGAGGGGGAAGTATGGGACTCATGAGGACTCTTGTCCAAGTCTTGGGTTCAAGTGTGATTTCAGGAACGGTCTCATTCCTCTTTTTCTGCAGAGTCATTGGAGTGTTTTCTTTTTCCTGGTGTATTGTGACTTTTTGGCACAAAGGGGTGGTTGAAAAGCCTCCCTGTTTCCGTTCTCAGAAAGAAAAGGAGACCAAAGTTCGCTGTGGGGGTAAAAAGCAAGACTTCTCTGATAAAATTCCAGCTGTAGGTGCTCAAAGCCAAGGACAGGTGTCCTTCTCCTCAGCCTGTAGGAGCATCTCCTAGCCCAGGTGAGCTGCAAACTCACACATTGCCTGAGTTGGAAATCCTCTGCTAAGAATACACATGACTTCTCCTTGAGGGCAAAATCTTTGAACAGGTAGGGCTTATCTGTGCTTATCTGCTTCCCTGTGTTGCCTTTAGAGTGCTTTCCTGGGCTCCAGTGAGCTTGGATTTTGCAGATTTGGACATGAGGATGCTGCTTTTCTCTCTCTCTGTTGCTTCAGGTCCGTAGACAGTGCTAAGCATCCTAAAATTGAAAGTCACTCAGTTGCCATGTCCACAATGAATCTGGATCTGGAGCAGACCACGCCACTGCCAAGTGGCTAAAACTTTTCAGCATTACTTCTGTTTGTGTCTCAGGAGTCCCTGAAGTCCTGTCCCAGAGCTGCAGATTGCTCTGTGCACTGTGCAGACACTGAGACAGAGGAGGGCGGAGGGAGGTCTGTGAAAGCTCTGCTGAGCTGCAGGACCTGCAGACCTCTTGCTGCAGGGGAGATCCCCCTCTGGACATGACTGTGCCAGCCCCAATGAGTTTAAAGCCTGAGGAGATGGGACAGCCGTGGAGTGAGGGCAGATAACACTTGCCCAGGTCCATGGTATGGATGGGGAGCCTGCAGAGCTCCAGTTCCCAGCAGTTCTCCCTGGAGAGGAAACTGGATGTGGTGGAAAAGCTTCTCTCTGCTCGATGCAAGAAGCCCCTCAGTGGCTGAACACTGTATAAACAGCAGCAGCAGGCTCCCTCCCCCTTTCCATTGCTGTTTGTTAAACACACGCTCTCTGCCTTTCTCTCATTCAGGAGCGAAGACAGCATCCAGCTTCGTGAGACAGGGCTGTCAGTCACCCTGCGAGAGGGGGCTCTCCGGGGGCACAGGGAGGGGTTCCAAAGCTGCTCTTGGTGATGAAACACTCTCCAGCAGCCCAGATCCTCACCTGACTTCCTCTCTTCTCCGAGAACAGTTGCAGAAAAGTGCTTTTCACCCCTTTGCCACAGGTTGACTTCCAGAGAGTGGAGAGGACCAAGCGCTCCGTCCTGGCCAGAGATGAGACAGTAACTGGAGGTGAGCGGCTCGGTTCCTGGAGGAGGAGGAGGACACTCTGGCCTTTGCAGGTGGGTCAGGGAGGGCTCATCTGAGCTGCAGGGCTGAGATGGGGCCAGGTCTTGTCCATGCCACATGGTTCAGGCAAAAAAGGTCCAAGCATCTCTGGGAAACTGGATTTGGGAACTGACAGCCCTGAGATCTGGAATAGAGAAAGCAAACAAGAAATACTGGCAGGAGAGTTTTGAAAGGTCCCTGATCAGATGCAGAGAGTGTGGGAAGCAGGATGCTGAGTGAGAGCAGTCAGCAGAGCAGGTTGCTCCAGGGTGCTGCAGAACCCGGGCACATACAGCGCCAGAGGTGCAGGTGTGGGGCTGAGGTGCGTGGCTGTCTGAGAAATCCTGATCTCTCCCGCAGTCTGCCTCCTCGTGGCTTGGTACAAACCTCCGTCAGCTCCTCCGTGCTGGGACTGCACACGCTGCTGGCACTCGGCTCTCTGCCACAGATCAGTGTCCTCGGAGAGGGAGATGCAAAGGGGGATACGGGATACAGGAGGAAAATCGGTGCTTGCTTTCTCTCTGCACCCATTGCATGTCAGTCCTTGAACAGAGAAATCCTCTTATAGTCCTGTTGCAGCTGCATTTCAGCTACAGAGTTTCCGGTCTGTCCCAAAGCAGGATACTGGGTTTTCTCCCTGTTTGTTCTGTTAGTGAGTTGTTATTTCTCTCTGCTCCACTGTCTCACCTATCCCAGACTGTAAATTTCAGGAGGTAACAGGTTCCCCAGGTTAACCATGATCCATGCACCATGCTGTCTCTTCCTCTCTGCAGTCCCAGCAACTGGTGCGTCTCCATCGCAGTGTCACCCATTGACCCCTATGTCCCAGCCAGCCTTGCTGTGCTCCCATGGCATGTCCCACAGGGCAGAGGGCCCTGCACTGCTCCCCCCTGCTTTCTGTAGGATAAATTCCCATGACAAAGCATGTATCCCTGCCAAACATGTCTCTTCTCACTACCTCCTTTTTCATCCTGTCCTGAGCTGGGTAACTACAGCATCCTCATTGCCTCGTCCTCTTCAGAGTTTTCCATGGCTCCAGCCTAGGCAGAGACATGAAAATATTTAGTGTGAGGAACCACAAGAAATCCCTGGTGTACCTCCTCCTCCTTGCACTTTGTCTCCCGGTGCCAGTTCTGTGCTGGGGTTCTCGAGGAGCAGTTCTGGGTGGCAATGAGTGTCTGATGCCATGAGGTTTCTGCACTAGTGGCCCTGAGCTGGATAGATAACTTACAAAGCTGCAACAGGCGATGGGCAGGTCAGAGGGTCTTCCCTTTTGCCAGAGTGTCATAGCAAGGCAATCACCCCTTCACTGGAGATGGAAGGACCTGGGATGATTTCTATCTGTTCTTTGGCTTCAGGAAATCATCCAGAGCTGCTGTTTGTCCTGAAACTTGCCCATTATGCAGAGAAGACAAAATTCATTCCCCTCCATCAGTCGCATTTTGCATTTTCATGCAGTTCCTGAAATCTATATTCAAGTTTTATGCTGAGATGCAGAGTCCTCTCTGGTGGTGAATGCAGGAGGCTGGAGTTAGAAAACCTGGGCTCTGTCCAAGCCCTGTCGTGGATGTGCTGTCTGGCCCCTGGCAGGCTGGTTAACCTCCATATCTCCATTTATTGTGTTCTCCTCCCTTAAGTGCTGTGCTGTGGGGTGCAGGGACACTGCTGCCTCTTCAGTGTTGGAAGAGAACATGAAGATGGTTCTACCATCTTCTGCCCTGGGTGGCTTGTCCCAGGGTGACCACTGGGTTCTGGTGATGAGGGATGGTCTCAGACCTCCTTGTCATGGACATCTGTCTGGATATGGGTCTGAGGATGAGAAGAATCAAAGCTCCTGACTGGGCTGCTGGAAATTAAGGGATTTGGTGGGGCTGAGCTGCTTTGAAGGAAGGACAAGCATGAAGTAAATCAGTGAGCCAAGCCATGTAAGTACCCATCAGCCTCAGCCCTCACACTCCACCACTGCTGTAGAAAGAGTTTGTCATTAACCAAAGAGCAGAGACTGGCCCAAGTCCCTCCACTCCTTCCTTTTGATTCCATGGACTCCAGTCTTGCTGCTTGGACAAAAAGAGAAATCCTAACTAACAAGCTCTGTTTTCTCCGGCCCTCTGCCCACCCCTCCAGCCCTGCTTTCTGAACCCTGCCAGGCTTTACAGATGGCTCTTCCAAGTCTGGATGTGCCTTTCCCAGTCTGGCTGAAAGCCTGGTGCTGCAGCAGGGACATGGAGGGAGCTGGGGCGCTCCAGGAAGCAGAGGTGGATGTGTCCCAGGGCAGCTGGCCTAGGTGCTCTGTAGGAATGGATTTTGGAGCTGTCACTTTGGTCAGCGTCCCAGCCATTGACAGCAGTGTGCTGAGTGAAGGGCTCCTCTGTGCTTCCCCACTTCCCAAAGGCTGAAGCCTGCTGGCACACGGAACCGCTCTGTCTCACTGGGAGCCATCCTGGGGTCCCAGCCCTGCCTCAGGCTGAACCTCGGCTGGAGGAGAGGGTGAAGGTTGTCTTGATACAGGCAGCACCCTGTTTCTGTATCCCTTCATGGCAACTCAGCACAGAGGAAAGGACCTGGATAGTATTTCTGCCTCCTCCTGGTCTCTCCTGCTGCTTTCTTGTCCCAAAAGCAGTTGGCTCTCAGCTCCAAGGATTTTTTCATCTAGTCTGGCACGCCCGTTAGGCACGGGGCCTGACAGCAGCCTACACATATGCCAGCACTTCCATTACTTGCTGGAACAGACCTCAGTCCACTCCTAGCAGCATCCCAGCGACCTCCAGGCAGCCCCTGGAGTGGGAACATTTACTATAATTATTTTGTCTCTTAATTAAAACGTCTTAATTGATTTGTAATAGTTCCCCTTTGGAGAAAAAACAAAACAAACCAAATCAAATAGTAACTCCATTAAGGCCATTTTGTTAGGAAGCGAAACAGCTCCAGTAAGCATGATGTTCCTGGCTCCTCTCAGATGGTGGGTAGCTGCCAGTCTCCAGCAAAAGGAAATAGGCTGAGATGTGAGCGCGGGAACTGGCAGCCAGTTGGTGGATGAGATGGAGAAAAAGAGAAGGGAGTGTCCACTGGCATAGTGCCAGGACTTGGGTGCTAGAGATAAATGGAACAGGCAAGCCGCAGAAAAGGTGGTACCAAGTGATAAAGTAATGCTGGACAATCCAGAAGGTATAAATCTCAGATGGGTGGCAAGCAGGGAAAGTACAGTCACTGAAAGTGTCCCCAACGCTTGCTCTGTTTCCTTGGCTGACCTTGCTCTCCTGGCAGTGGGGTTTACTCAGGGCCAGCTGCATCACAGATGTCTGCCAGGGGGTCAGGCTCTGCCAAAGAGGCTGTGGCTGTGCCACCTTCCCAGGGCCCTGCCTGTTCCCCTGCTCTGCTTTCCACTGCATCCACTGTATGGCATGCCTCTGAGCTCTTCTCTCCTGTCTTAGAAGCTGGAGCCTCCCCTTGGTCTTTCCAAGGCTGGGGCAGAGGTGTTGTGAAGGTCTGAGATCACCCTTAAACAAACCCTAGCAGATCCACCCATTTTTTCCTCTGCTTCCTACCCTCCAAGCAATAGCTGCATGGTGCCCACTATCTCACAGTGTCTGAGCCCAACAACCTCATTTACAGGAACCCCTGGCATAAATCAGTCTGCAGGGATGTTAGGCCGGCAATTAGACACAGAGAGGGAAGGAGAAAGGGTGCCAGCAGGGGTGGTTTTACTGCAGGCAGCTTTTCTGCTGGGCCTCTGCAGGGTCCTGGCTTTGCAGGAGCAGCTCCTGAGGGGGAATCACAACCCTTGCTCTGAGGAGGGATGACAAGACAAGCAGCCGTTTTAGTTTGGGTTGCAATGTAATTGCAAAGCATTCTCCCTTCCCAAGGACAGGCTGTCCTTAAACCTCTGGCTTGCATGGGACTTGCAGTAAGCCCACCAGCACCCAGTCAGCAGTGCTCATATCTTTTCTGGGACAAATCCAGTTCCTTCCTCAAGGAGCCTGAGAAGATACCCAGCAGTCTGCCCATAATTCCCACTTCATTTGAGCCCTTTGCCTCCCTCTCTCAGTGAAAGGGCATTTTCCCCCCTCTGCAGGTCAGAGAAAACACAGTGCTTTGCAGACCTCCCTGCTTGGGCAGAGTGATGACTTCTGCTCACTTTTGTTTAAGTCTGCAGTGGGAGTGGGGCCCCACTCACAGTGCTGGGGAGAGGGGATACGTGAGGGGCCATGTCCACCCCTCTCCACATAGCCCACAGCAATTCTGAGCCACAGAGGCTGAGGAAGAGCCAGTAACAGAGCTGGCTTTTCTCCTGCCGTGTTTGGGTTCAATGAACACCCTGCTGTGACAACACTCTGCAGTTCTAATGGCACCGAATGCCAGCCAGGGGTTCCAGGCTGCATCAGTTCTGGCTCCTCGGGCTCCCTGCTCCCAAAGCCATCCCATGCAGGCATTTGAGCGCCACGTGGCAGGAGGCTGATGGACACTGGGGCTGTGGCTCTCGGCCTGTCTGTGCCTCTGCTCGGGAGCAGCTCCATGGGAGGCTCGGTCACAGCTTCAGTGGTTTATACCCTGCACATGCATGTCCCTGTAGGAGCTCCCTCCTCTGCTAAGCCAGCAGATGCCTGGGTGTCACCAATGCTGAGAGGACAGAGAGGTTCTTTTAGGGATTCTTGGCAGAATGAAGATGGCACTGTCATGGTGAGAGTTACAGCTTTGTTTCTTTATCAGGGTATTATGATTAGTGTAGAACAGAATATCTGATTGAAACAGCACAGAATTTCTACAAGCAGAATCAACATAGTACAGTCTACAAATAGTAAAATACAGATTTTATAAATAATTTATGATTTCTAATCACCTAAGTAATACAGAATTTATAATACAACTTATGATTTATAATCACCTGGACCCTCTTCAGATTGGGCCAAATCCTAATACATGGTTTGTTGTATCATTGTAACAATCATAATCTAGACTCAAAAATCCGATAAAAGAATATGAGCCATTCACTGAATCCTTGGAGAAAGAAGAGGATGGTGGAGGTGTCCCTGGCCATAGGGTTCACGGATCTCATTGTCCAGTAGTTCCTTACTTAGGACTTGTAACTGTGCTCTGTATGCTGTCACACTTCCCTCTTCTGTGATGGGAACACAAACAACACCTACCTGGCTGGGAACCTGTGACCTTCAAAGACAGCAGGGAAGGCAACAATTGCGGCATTTTGATTCGCGGGAACCCTGAGACTGGCAGGGGGAGGAAGAAGAAAACTGGTTTGTCTGGTTGGTTCACAGGACCCTGAGGGCCTGATAATGAGGGTCAGGGAATGACTGCGTGACACATTTGATCACAGAGGGTGGCTCATAAAATGGCATTAGTTGTGCTACCCACATTACTTGGAGGGAGAGCAGGCAGTACTGGGTGGATTGGGTGGTAGCATCACTAGCAGGAGTGGTGGCAGAGACTTATGCAGAGGCAAGGGGACAGATATTTTCACCTGGAGAGGTGAGAAATAAGAAACAGAAAAAAACCTGATGCACAATTTGGAAATAAATAAAGTGTTACAGGGAGGTGGAGAAGAACATCTTGACTCTGAGAGTGCCTTGTTTCTCTCCTTTCCTAGTTCTTAAGGCATTAGGGAATTTTTGTAGGCAAATAAATCTCATCAAAGATGAGTGTCACCCATGCTCTCACTTCTACTGTGTCTATGTTCCAGACCTCCTTCTCCTCCTTATGGAAAGTCTCAGGCCAGGCATGGGACCATTGGAGGGAGCCAACAGCACAATCACTATGGAGAAGACAGCATTAGGTGAGAAGCTGCCACATGGCTGGCATGCCAAGGACTTTGTCACTCCTACCCAGGATCTCTCCGGGTCCCGCAGTGTTATGATGGACAGCACCAAGATCCTGGGGGTCCAGGTCATCCTGATTGCTGCCTACTCCCTCATCATTCTGCTGGGGTTCATTGGAAACTCCCTGGTCATCTACATCATAGTGAAGTACAAGACCATGAGGACTGTTACCAACTTCTTCATAGCTAACCTGGCCCTGGCAGACCTGATGGTGGACACACTCTGTCTGCCTTTCACCCTAGTGTACACCCTGCTGGACGAGTGGAAGTTTGGAGCTGTCCTTTGTCACCTGGTTCCTTATGCTCAAGCTCTGAGTGTCCATGTATCCACTCTGACCCTGACTGTGATTGCTCTGGATAGGTACCGCTGTATCGTTTTCCACCTGGACAGCAGGATTTCCAAAAGGCTCAGCTTCACCATCATAGCTGTCATGTGGCTGGCAGCAGCTGTCCTAGCAGGGCCTCTGGCCATCTTCAGGGAGTACCGGTACGAGGAAATCCCATCCATTAACCTCAAAATGGCTGTTTGCTCAGAAAAATGGCCCTCTGGTAACAACAGAGATGCCACCATCTACAGTCTGTCCATGCTCCTCCTGCAGTATGTTCTTCCTCTTGCAATTATTTGTTATGCCTACACTAGGATCTGGTTCAAGCTGAAAAACCATGTCAGTCCCACTTCTAGGAATGAAAACCAGTGCCGGAGGAGGAAGACAACCAAAATGCTAGTGATGGTAGTTGTGGTATTCGCAGTCTGTTGGCTCCCCTTCCACATATTCCAGCTTGCCATCGATCTTGATCTGGTTCTTATCTTCCATGACTACAAACTCCTGTACACTGTCTTCCATGTCGGGGCCATGTGCTCTACATTTGTCAACCCCCTTCTCTATGGATGGATGAACAAGAACTACCGGAATGGCTTCCTTATGTTCTTCCGTTGCCAGAACAAGCCGGAAAGCATCCACACTGAAGGCTCAGTTAGAGGGAGGTCGTACATCTTCAGGGCCAACACCCTAAATGGGAGCATCAAACAGACTCCTGGCAATGGAACACTGCCCACAGAGGTTTAGGGATGGGACATCCACCTCCAGGACTGAGGCTGTCTGGGCCCAGAGACATTCTTGGGTGAATGCCTTTTTTTGACAGAACATTGTGCTGCCAGTTATAGCTACAGCAGCCATGTAGAAATATCCCCTGTATCTCTCAAAACAATAAATCTGGTGTATTTTTGTCTGATCAAAGAAATGAATTTTTCCTTTTGCTGTGTTCAAGTTATGCATGGTGACACATGAAAATTAACACACAGAGAAGGCTTTCATTCAGCCAGAAAAATACATCCTTCTTGCTGTTTCCATTTGCCAAAGTGGGTTGCTCAACCTTTTACCCCCTGACACGTTACACATTACAAATGTGGAACTGATATTGTGTGTGATTGTTCATCTGTACGTCTCCTACCCAAAAGCCTTAATGATCCATCTTCAGCTAATGCCTCCAAGGGGAGGGAGACCTGCACTCTGTTCTGCAAACACCTGCTTGTTAGTGCCATCACTCCTCTGACCTGGGGAGGGAGTGGGCTGGCACAGATTGAAGCTGGGCAGTCAATGATCTCTTGCCCAATATTTGCATAAACCTGCATTTGCAACCCACGGGATGTGCTCAAGTCCTCAGAAAGGCCAGGAGGTGGCAGTGGCACGACTTACCACAGTCTCCTTTACAAGTGCAGAAGCAGGGCTTTGGGGATGCCTCATTAGCCAGGACTTGTGCGCCAGCACCCTGGAATTAGCAGGGAGGAGAGCAGGAAGGGAAGCAGATAGGAAAGGAAAGACCTGGGGCAGCTGATTAGCAGGACTGAAACAGAACCTAAGGGATTGGCAAAGGCAAGCTGCTAAAGACCCTAAGATGTGGCTCCTGCCATGCAATAACTTGATAGGTGCCAACATAACCAGAGAGGCCAAAAGGCCAATGAAACCATTCTCCAAGGCACTCAGAGGGTTTAAAGCTTTCCTCTTGCTGAGGCTGGAGGTAGTATGGGCCCATACATGAGTGCTTCATTTCAGAAGACAGATGTAACCTGCTTGCATGGTTGTCACAGATGTGGTGTCCTCTGGCAGAAGATATGGAGACTAAGAAAGATGTATTCTTTCAAACCAAACTGTATGTTCTCCTCCTGAAGGCTTGTGTCAGCTGGGGTGTGTATTTTTAGCTCTGCCATCAAAGGAGCCTTGATTGCTACTGTGATCTTGGTGTCGTCTCTAAAAGTCAGTGTTCATCAGATTGGAAAGTAACTCCCAGATGCAGGAAAGACACTCAACAGACCTCCTCATTAAAAATAAAATGAAAAGAAAAGCTTTGATTTGTAGGTCTTCACTGAAGCAAGGACGAGAGGTAAGAGGACTTGCAGTACTGAGTACCCCGGCCTGGATCCGGCTGCTGGGCTGTCACATCTGGGTCCTCAAGAGATAACTGCCAAAGGGCTTATTTGAAATTCTGCCTCCTCTCCAGCTTGACCTGCCTCTGGCCCCTGTTCTCCAGCTCAGCTTCTGACTGCCACACAAGATTTTAAGCTCTTTGTTTATTTCTGCTCTCTGATCCTCTGCTCCATTTTCCTAAATAGGTATATGAACATTGTTTCTGGTTCCTTCCCAAGAGACATCAGTGCCAGGCAGGGGCTGCAGACCACATTTCACACTTGGAAGCATGGGCCTGTTGGTGCCTAATAACCTTCTCAGCACCTGATCCTGCAGATCACAGCCTGACTTTCTATTCAGGGAGATTCAGGATCTATGAAGATCCTGTCAGGAAGTCATTGGTGTTCCAGTAAACAGGTCATCTGCTTCCTGACAGGTCAAGACATGATGGAAGAACCAAGACACAAGTTAACCTTGTTCACGTGAGTGCTGTGGAGTGGCAGTGGGAGTTTGCTGTTTCATCCTGATGGAAGAAGGAGGAGATTCTCCTCCACAGCACTGGTAAATTCTGTCCCTACTTAATGAGCTAGTCATTTCTACAATCCATTCTCCTGAGGAACTATCCCCACCTTTCCATCCAGCTCCAAGATACAAGGAAATGTTTATGTTTCAAAAGTAGCTCAAATGGGTGGAAAGAATTCAACTATTACCAATAAACACTTCAGAAAGTGATTTAACACTCAATAATATAAGTCAGAGTAAAATAACAAATTTAGCAATGCAAACTTGGAAGCCAATCATGCTGCCAGTCAAGATGGATGAGGAGCTAAATTGCTCTTCTAGAGGCCTTGCCAAAGGTTTTGTCCTGTGACACCACACACAGTATCTAACTGCAGAGCAAGGCAGATAGTGACATTATGAATGACTGTTTAATTTTGAGCCCAGACTTTTAAACTAAATATGGATAAATAAATAAACAGATCCAAGTTCTTCAAAAATAAATACTGGCAGCGACATTTACAGGGCAGAGGGATTTTTATGCTGGGGCAAACTGAGAAGGAGAAACTATTTACTTGAAAGGTAACAGCAAAGTTCTTTTTTTCTCTGTTTAATACACTTGTGCAGCTTCACTGATAGATTTGTGCCAGTGAGCTTGCTGTTTTTTCCTTGCCATTGGAAAAAGTTACAACCTTCCACACCCGCTGCTGGCAAGGAAACCAGCTCTTAGTTGAGCATACATGTTCCCATGGAAAACTATGATGCCTTTATTGAGGGAAAGTGGCCTTAGTGTCCAGTACCAAACAGAACAAGAGAAGGTAGGGAGCAACCCTGCTTAACAAAGGGTGATCAGAGCAGATAAAGAGTATGTTTTGACTATTGTGACTGCACAGAAGACAAAAATTAATTTGTTTCCATGAAACAGAAATCTGTTGGAGATGAAGGTTCCCCAAATATTAACACTCTGCTAAAGATGGCCTTACTGCCATGATCAGTTCCATGAAACCAAAGACCAGCAGCTTTTTAAGCTTTTGAACTATTTAGAGCTCAGGACAGGGTATGACCCTGCTCTACGGGTGTCAAGGGCATATCGTTTAGTAATTACAGATAATCTTGGGGTCATCTTAACACTTCTTTCTCTTTGCCAAAGGCACATCCTCGACTGCCTGGCCAGCTGGGCTCCTCTCTGCAGAGCTGGCCTGGTGTTACTGATGTGGGACAGAACGACTCCCATCACTGACACAACAGCTGACAGGGAAAAGGTATTTCATTACAGAGCTGGAAACACGGTGACAGAAATGAAAATGAACAAGTGTTTCATCAAAGCTTATCTGGAAGACAGTGTTATTCCTGGTGGCCAAATGAATTTCCTCTAGGGCTCTTCCTGATTCTCGCTGACATCCTTCTCAATATGCTGCTTCACTGAACTGACCTGAGGCTATTTCACAGCTTTTAGAAGGGAGATCCTGAATTCCTTTAGAAATGTCCTATTTCTTATGCTAGGACACTCCTTCTGGTCACATCATACAAATGTTGTATTATAAAATGTACCACTGAACAGTTCTGAATTGCCTAGAAAATTATTAACTTTGAATAGACACAACAGGTGGCAATGCCTCTAGCTATTCCATGCAACCATTCCTCACATGCCAGTCAAATCCAAGAACAGCTGAGATGTGGCAACTTCTTAGTTTAAAACCAGCAGCATCAATAACTGTTGTTCCCTAAAACAGGATGCTCTAAGAGCTCTTGAGAGTCAGTCTCTTATCAAACTTCCAGCCTTGACAAAGCACATTGAAATTTGCAGAGTACAGGCTGTGCTTTGGACACAGGAGCCTTTCTGAGCACTAGAAATTTTGCCTCTAAAACACTTAACTTGTTCTGAAAATCTCTTCCCATTTAATTTCCAAAGCATACACATCTGTAACAAGGTAATGCGTGTACAGAGGGCAAAGGTTTGGGCTTTTTACTTTCCTTGTCTTAAGTCAATATATACAGCTGGCACATAAATCAATGCAGGGCAAGCCGGGTCCTTTGGTCAGAATCAAAAACATGACACACTCCTGCATTTGCCTGTGCTTCATCCTGCTCCTAGAAAGGCCAGATTCAGCCCCTCATGGCTCTCTGCCCTACAGTAATAGGTGCCCTCTCCCATTCTCCATGGAAGCCCAAACAAACAATGTCAAATGGCACATGTTTTATTCAACATACCCACAAATGTATCAGCAGAAACACTGCTCTGAGCTTTGCACAAAGGCTCTATAGGGAAATACATACTAGTCCAGGAAAGAGGCCATTCCTCTAACATATGCTAATATGCCTGAGGGGCTGGAGGGAGTTCTGTTCTGCTGAAGGAGGTCTCACACAATTCAGCCTTTCCCTTGATATCAGGTGTTAATCTTACCATTGTTACAGCTAACATGGTCCGAAATCAAATTAGCCTTTGGGCAGGAGCTGGGGAGTTGGCACTGTCTTCTCATGCCTTTGTCTTTCAGTTCTGTTATTGTGTGATTCCACCAGGGTCTCTGAATGTGCTGAGTTTTAAATAAGGCCTCATAATCAGCTACTCTGGTGAAAATGAGGAATTACTGCAATAATCTGGAAAAAAAGAACGGATTCTGGGTTCATATGGGTGAGCAGAATTTGGTCCCTTGCATTTGAAAAAAACAGAGCTTTGTCTTCCTTTCCGTTTTCCCTTATCTAGCTTGAGATTCTTCGAGTGCCAAAAATAATATTGCATATTACTGCCAGAACATTTATCTTTGTTTTGAGCTCATTTCAGAGACGGGATTTGTTCAGGAGAGCCTGGGAGGGGACAAAGGCTGGGGTTTTAAAGCTCATCCTTATCTCTAGTCTCAGTGTTTTTTAAGTTAAAAGACAAATCAGAAAAAGACAAAGTCACTCACATCGAGGGAGGTACCAATTTATCTTCAGACAACACAACCTCTATTTAATTTTCCTACCAGACACCCCATCACCCTTTGCCAAAGTGTTATATGTATACAGGGCTGGATAAGGTTGGGGGAGGAAAGCATTTTTCTGCTGCTAATAGCAATACCTTAGTGTCACTCATGATTCATAGCCAGCAAAGAATGCTTTTTCTGGTCTATGTTCTGTTCGCTGTAATGAGTTCAGAAGGAATAGTGCAGATGCCTCATGGAGCTCACAGGAGGAAATCTTCATTAGTCCAGTCCTCTCTAGTGTGGTAGCAAGGGCTGGGAACATTAGAGGAGAAACCCTCTTGTTTATAACTAGCTTATTGAAGTGCACAGGCATGGAGTTGTCACTGTGTCGCTCTGCTGATGTGTCACAAACTTTCAGACACTGCTCGTCTTCAAGATTCACAAGCAGCCCAGCCACATGGTGCTTCTTGCTGGTATGTGGAAGGAAGAAAGAAATCAGGACACAGAACAAGATTTCAAGATATTCAGGAGAAGATGAACCCTTGCATGAAATCTGGAGGTTATATGGTTCTTTACGTAACCTGGAGTAGATTGTTGGCTCTATTGGGAGCAGGGTCAAAGGGGAATGAACTCTGCCATGGTGCAGGAAAAACAGAGCCTCTATCAAATTAGAGACGAGTAAGAAATAACAGCAAACCTGGATCCATCATGTCCAGTACTCGGTTGTAGATTAAGGCAATAAAAGATGCTATTTAGGGAAAGCACATTTGCTTGGCCACTTTAGTGGTCCATTCCCCTCATACCTCTAACAGCAGCCACAATTGTTGTATCAGCTGTGTTAAAGTGGACATCCTTGCCTAGGGCATTTAGTGTCCACATCAAGACTTATTGTTTGTGATTTTGTCTAATTGCTCCCTGACTCTGACAATTCTGTCTGCTTCCCATGGCAGCCAGTTCCAAAAGTTCACTTCCACAGTGTAAAAAAACACTTCTTTTTATCTGTTAAAACCAACTCCCTATTAGATTCAGCAAATGCCTGCTGGTTCCAGGACTATGGACTTCCTGAACAGCAGCTGAACCAGAGCTTACCTAGGGCCTTCTTCATTTTACAAATCTTGATGCTGTCCTCATTTTCTTCTCTCCTGGCTCAAGTCATGTCTCCTAAGGCAGCCTCTTCATCCCTCGTCATCTTGTTTGTCCTTCTGTGGACATCCTTTAGTTCCACAAATACCACAATGAGCTGAATTTTGCTTCTAATTCCAATGAAGGAGTGGGATCTATCAGCTTTGTTCTGACCTTGCTTGGGATCAACCATATGAGTGTTTTTCAGTGGGTGAGGAGGAAGGACACCTCTTGAAAAAAAAGTCAGGCTGCCTCTCCCTGGCTGCAGCATCGCTGTATTCTTAATGAAATCTCATTACACTGGTCACTGAGTAAGTTCAGTGAATCGTGAAATGCATCCCCAGTTTTGTTTTTGAAGATGAGAGACAAAAAGGCAGTCAGAACCCTTCCTCACCTTGAACTCTGTATCCAATCAATTTATCCAGGGGCAAGACTGGAGTCTAAATGATCCTGGTACTGAACAAGTGTCATAGATCACAGCTTCATCTGTCCATTCCATGAAACAGAGAAACGAGGAATTATGCATTTCAGGAAAAGAGTGATGAGGTTTTGTTACTTGGCAACTGTAGCTCCCACATATTTTGAAAAAAATTGAGAACATCCTGTACCTTGGAGAAATCAACCAGCTTAGGTGAGGAGGAAGGGAGCTGGCAGCAGATTCCCAAAACTTTGAGCTGGAAAGATCTCGTGGGGCTTGTGGAAGCAAAAATTGCTTTATGTCTTCATGCTCCTCAGCTTGTCTCCTCAACGTGACTGTCTGCATCAGTTTCTGGGCTCTTCATGGTGAAATAATCCATTGTTCTGCCATTTCTGTCTTGCAGAGGCATTTCACAGCCATCTGAATGGGCTCTAATCCACCTGCCAGCTGCAATCAGCACACAGCATGGCTGCACTCCTATCAGCCAAGATCTGAGCACCAGAAACAAAAACCTTCAAAAGAGGAATCAGCAAGAGATCTGCATGTGAAAACTGAGGAGCAGGCAGTCAAACCTGAGGGCTTGGTGAGTGTACACACAGGAATGGCAAACCCAGGCAATGAGGCCAGGGTGAAGTTTGACTTGCCTTCTGCAAGGCAGTTGACTTCAGACAAGAATTCAGACATGATTATTAAAATAATAATTTAGGGCTTCAGTTGCTGGGAGCCAATCTCCAAGGCTGAGCTCAGCAGACAGCTGTGTTGCTGGACCCCAGCTAATGCATTTATGCAGTGGTTCAGCATTTTTGATCCGGTTTTGTTACTGACAACTTTGCTGTATGAAATCCCATTTCTCTTTCCTAGGTTGGATATAAGAATCCAGTGGTTTCAAAGAGCAGATCTCAAGTCTCCAAGACAACCCTGCAGTAACCAGTTAAGGTAAGATAACAAAACTACCATGATAAGAACTGATTGAAACGGTCTGTTGCTTCAAGGAGTCAGTCTTTGTAAGGTCTGCCTGGCACTGCAGTGTGTTGTGTGAAATTGCAGTTGGCTTCATGTAAAATCAGGGACAGTTGGGTTGTTAATATCCAGTAGTTCATTTGGAATCCTGGTTTTTCTAATTATGTCATTAAAAGGACATGAGCTAATCTCACTGCAACCCAAGCAGTTAGAACAGCCCGGCAAGAGCCTCTCTCTGAGACACAGCTATAAAAGCACTGCTGACAGGTGTCCCAGAGAGTGGGGAGATGTTCTGGAGTATTTTCATCATGTGCATAGTATAAGAAAAGATCATAGGAAATAAATGTGAGGGAGATGGAACTTCTTTGGCTAAACCATTCCTGATTGCAGGGTGTCTCATCTCTTCTGGGGCTCCTGTGAGGATGGTTTCATCTGCTCCCCACACAGTCTAATGTGAGCCCTTCCTAATTGTACCCAATAAATCTCCCTTACTGCAATCTATCACTTCTTGTCTCCTGGCAGATACAGATAATAGTTTATTACCTTCTATACTGCACTTTTACCTATTTGAGGGGTATCATCATGCATCTCTTCCACTTCCCCCAGACGAAATCAAGTCATTTTTTCTGTACTCCTTGCAGGGCTCATTTACTGCACCTCTGGTTGTCCCTGCTGCTGTCATCTGGACTTTTTGTGTTCAACAGCCAGAAGTCAGGGGCCAGGAGCCAGGCAGTGCGCTGCCGCGATGAGCACAGAGCAGGTGTTGTGCAGGTACTGCGTGCAGAGAATGTGTTGGGAGGCAAACAAGTGTCTTTTCTCACATGATTTGCCTACAAGCAAATCCTCCACCATCTTCAAGTGCTACCAGAAGGGACAGTGTGCCTACAGTGCTTGGTACAGGTGTGATCACATGAGGCTCAAAGCCCTGGGGGGAGCCACTGCCACTGTGCTGCCCCTGTGCCTTTCCTGTGCTTCCCCAACAGCCCCTGAGTGTGGTCCCACCACCACACGGGGCAAGCAGAGGAAGAGGATGCTCAGGGACAGAAATCTGTGTGGCTTGAGTGAAGAGCAGCTGAAGCCCAGTGCCCTCAGAGTTGTGCTGTGCTGCAATGACCAAAAGAACAATCTGGAAGTGAAGCCCCATTACTACTTGGAAGCAATTTGCAGTGGACTGGAAGATCTGGCAGCTGGGAACTCCTGTGGTGACAGGGAACAGCTGTGTCCGTACATGGTGGAGGGAATGTGGCACTTGGGAGAGTGCTGCCTGTACCTCCACGGGGTCATGGGTGAGATATGTGGGCTGCAAGTGCTTCACCCTTTCAACCAAGAACAGAGGAAGGCTCACAAGATGATGTGCATGGCAACATTTGAGCTCGACATGGAGAAGGCCTTTGCATTCCAGGCTGGTCAGGTCAAAGTGTGCAGAATCTGTATGGAAGTGATGTATGAGAAACCACCAGCCTCTGAGAGGAGGTTTGGGATCCTTTCCAGCTGCAATCACATGTGCTTCTGCATCTGGCAGTGGAGATGTGCCAAGTAGTTCAAGAAATCCATCATCAGCTCCTGTCCAGAGTGCCAAGTAATATTCAAGTTTGTCATTCCCAGTGTGTACTGGGTAGAAAAGCAGAATAAAAACGAGCTGATTAAAGAATTTAAGCAGAGTGGGGGAAAAGCCCTGCAAGTACTTTGAAAAGGGAAAGGAATGTGCTGGTTTGGATGAAAGTGTCTTTGGAAGGAAGTTTTGCAGGGAACAAAAGGGTTGAAGGAGGTAACAAGGTTCTTCAGAAATGTGAAGTTCTCTGAGCAATTGCTCTGTGTACTGGAATGCACAATCGGGAACTACTCTTTTCCAAACACAGTGACTGCCTCTACACTACGGCAGGAGACCAGGGGCTTTGTTTCACTGTCAGCTGAGCTATTTCCATGTTCTGACTCATCCACGGCTGTTTCTACACCGGTAAAAGCAGCAGCATTTGCAGCACTGCTCAAGCCCTCACAAGTGAAAACAATTATGAGGCAAAAGTTTCCCTACAAGTTGCATCAGCCATATGGAGTTTTTCACTTTTCACCTTGTGGGTGTTGCCTCGTGTGCAGCTCTGGGTATGTTCACAGCATGACCATGGTTCTCTAGGACAGAGGGACACAAGTGACAGGAGGCCACAGTGATCATGTCCAAACCTGCCTTTCCTCAGGAACCTGGCGCCTCACAAATTGTCTCTGAGTCAGCCTCAGGACTATTTCTTGTGCTGCCTTCACCTTTCCGCACTCCCCATCCCTGTTGTGAGTGCAGCAGTCACCTCCTTCTCACTATCCTGTGTAGCTCCTGTTCAGGCAACCTTCAATTCCTATTTCTTCCAGTTTTCCTTGAAGAACAGCACTTACATTATATTTCCTTGTTGATAGAAAATATAATTCTTTTCAGCTAGTTCTCTCTTCCAGTTTTGTTAAATCCCAGATGAGCTGATCTTAGACTCCTGAGCCTTGCTTTCCTCTTCTGTGAGACAGGACAAGTGCAACACCCAGAGGCTTGTAAAATCTGTCATCTGTGCTGCTGCAGCAAAAAGCATTGTCACTGAACACATCTTAAAATAATTGTGTTGCCATCAGCTGAGGATCTAGGAGGCAGACCTTACTTGGAAAGTGCTGCTAAATACTCAGAGAAAAGCAAATTTTGAATTCTCAGGGGTAAATATTTACTCCAGACTCTCAAAAAAGTAGTGATTTGTGAATCCAGGTGTGAGAGGGTTTTTAGTGGTAACAGTGCCTGGAATTTTTCAGTAGCATCTACTGCTTTTTTTTCTCTTATTGAGACTTCTCATTGAGAAGCACTAACAGTCATGGCAGCAGCTACACCAGTGTCCTGCCAAATGGAAAAGCTGGGGCAGAAACTCCTTGTGCCCTCCAGTGCACTCATTACTGTTTTGTCTCTTCAAGTTCTGTTTCAAGTCATGGATTCCCCTTGGATCCTTATGGGGCCATTTCACAGATGAATGAGCAGCTGCTTTCTGTTTCTCAGCACATATTTCCCCTTTGTTATAGTGCTCTCATCAGGTCTGGTCACTCTCCCACGTATTCTGATATTTGTGGTACCCTGCACCATCTTAGGAGAAATATATTAATAAACTTCCTTGCATGCACACCTTTCTCTGTGCCCACTTAAAAACTAGTCCTGTGGCAAAAATTCTTCAGTTCTGCATTCAGATAACTCGTGATCTACGAAAGCAAGTTAAAAATTAGGGTCCTAAACAGAAATTAATATAACATTGTTGTTACAGTGACTGTAACACAGTGCAGATTTGATATTTTCAATCCAGAGTTACAAGGGCGTGCACTCTTACCAGTCTATTTGATTATAAAATCCTTATGTCTGTTGTACTGTAGGCATTGGGGTAGCTCAATTTGCTGGGTTAACAAACTCTCTTGGATGTCTGTAGCCCTTTTATAACATCTAGGACTTCTTGAGTTTCATGGTTACCACAATGCCATATAGAGCTCATTCCTTCTATTCACAGTCATTGCTAATAAATATGAGATAGATGCCTTTGGGCATTAACAAACAGGTGCAGCCTTACAGTGTGACAAGGAAATTATTTTGGCTGGGACTTTCCAACAGGATATTATCAGAAAGGACTGTATAAACAAGTCAGTGCTTGTTAGAAGGAAGCACGGGTATGGCACTTCATTCCTGATTGTCATCCTGCTTCACAGTCCACAAAACCTCTCTGAGACAGTGGATCTCTGAAGGCTGGGGGCAGCTTCACTGTCTCTCCGTGCAAACTGTGCTACTGAGGGTCTGTTCAGGGACCCTCCAGAGTGATGAATATGCCAAGTCACTCCAAGGTATTGTATGAAAAGACACCCTGGCACTAAGTTCTGCTTGCCAGAGACTTGCAGACATTTAGAAATGCTGTCATGCAAGCCAAGATACAGCTCCAAGTTCTCTTAATTCCTGCAATGATCAGACAACTGCTGAATGTGATAAGGCAAGGATTTCAGCTCAAAATGGACTAGGGAACAGGGAGCGGAGAGGAGAGAGACAGTACACAGATACTAGGTAGGAGGTGCAGATGTTAAAGCTTTGATGTTCTCCCCTTCAGCGGAAGGAGTGGAGCCGAGATTAGCAGCATTGTGCTCAGTAATGGCATTATCCTGCTCAAAACACCGGGAGATGCAGTTGTTCTGAATGTCACTGTGTCAGGGTACTTTATCCTCCACTCAGTTGCTCTGTTTGAAACCAGATCAACATCTGAGACCAGGATTGCACCTTTTATACTTGACAGTTGTAGCTGGTTATTGTTTTCAAGCAAAGTGCCTCCTTGCTGGGGTAGCATTCCAGTACTTGTCCCAGATCAGTAGTGTGGTGTAAGCCAGCAGCTCCCACTGAGGGGAAGCTGGACCTTTTCTCTCCTAGCTGTGCTCTGACGGTGCAGCACTGGTGCAGCACTGTCAACATCCCACACATACCTCAGACATGACACCGGACAGCACACCTGAGCCTCCTTGTTTTCACGGACATGGCAGAGCAGGAGAATAAGCAAGACTCTGGAGGGATTCAGACGTGTTCTGTACATCCCAGACAAGCTGTAGCAGTATATGAGCTCTTTCCAATGTAACACTAAGTGATTCACATCTCTCTTGTTGCTCATTGCATCTCCAGGAGAAGATATGAGTGCAAGGAGTGGCTTGTTCTGGTGGCTATTGCTTAAAAAATATGTATTTAATTATCTCGTAGGAGGCAAGATTGAAAAACCAGTCTCACTGCTTTGGGACCAGAAATTAGTGGAATTTATCATGGCTCCCAGGTCCTGGGATCCTGTTCATTTTCTGAGATCAGCTTTGAGAAGACTCTGCTGTCTCCTACCCAGTCAAGCTCTACCATTATTGAGACAACCAGCTGTGCTGTGCCAGGAGAGAAGCTGTTGGCTCTTGCTTTCACCCCTGGCACTGTGCTGCCCTTTGCTGCTGCAGTGAAAAGTGTGTCCATAACTTCTGTCAGCCTTTTGAGGAAGCTTTAATCAGGCAGGGTGAGGACCAGCACCGCTGGGAGACGGTGAGGCTCAGTCTCCCTGAGGAACCTTATCCTGTTCTCCCAAAGGTCCTTGCTGCTGCAGCTACACAGTGACCAAATCCCTACCTGTGCCAGGTAATGTACAGCTGTGTGTGTGATGTGTTGGCCTCCTGTCTGCACTGTACGTGTGCTGGTTTGAAAGCAAAACCAGTGAGAAACTCCAAGTCAGAAGTACGATTTAATAGGAAAAACTAAAATAAATGCAATACTACAAAAAAAGAAACCACTGACAGAGTCAGGATATAATCTTACACCCTGTCAGTCAGGGTGTTGGTAGCAGTCCAATAAAATGGCGGCTGCAGTCCTCCAGAGTTCTGCTGAAGATGGTCCTGTTGAAGCAGTGATCCTGTAGAAAAGGTCTGGTCTTCACCTGAAGGTCCAGTGGTAGCTCTTGTCCTCTGGGAATCCAGTAGGTAAGGGCTGCCTCTCGCGTTCAAAGTCTTAGCTTATATCCAGGATGGGATGCTTGGTTCCTCTCTCTGGGCAGAGCATCTCACAATGGGCGGATGTAATTTTATCAGTCAATGTGGTGAGACTGGATGGCGCATTAACAGGAGATATCCCCCCTAGAGGGAGGATGGGTCATGGGAGAGATAAGGAACGCTGCCCCACCCGGTTTTGACAGCTGGCCTATTAACAGAAGATAGTCCAGAGAGAGGACGCAGGGGACACAGCCCCACCTAGTTTTAACAGCTCCTGAAGATGGTAATAGAATACACTGCAACCCAGGACAGTACGGCGGAGACTTCAGATAGTGTCAGCCAGAGAATATGAGCCAAGATTGACTTGAAGACTCCCTTTCCTTGCTAGCTCTACATTCCTGAGAAAAAATTAAGTTATGGTGTTGGGGTTACCCTGCAGTCCTGCTGTTTTGGTGACAGCTGTGGAGCAGCTGTGCTGGAAGACGCAGTTTCACAGGGACAGGAATAGATGTTTATCTCCATCCAGTTCACTGGTCTTGGGTTGAGAATGTTTTAGGGCACCCCAGAAGTCATGCCTGACTGTTCTGAATTTTCAGGGACGCTGAACAGGGAGTGACTCTACTGCGTTTGGGAGATATCCATCTTCAGGTATTCTTTTTAATCTCTTTATACCTCAGTTTTTTCATCATTCAGGTGGGGAGTGAGAAAGAGCATTTACCTGCCTCCCATCACATACATAGTTACTGTTGTTGAGGAGGCTTCACTGCTGCTGCTGGCAAAGTCTCAGATCAGAGATGCACCCTCAAGTGCCAGAGCTTTGGGTAGCTTTTCCTTCACAAACCACATAGATCAAGTCAGGTTTGTCACAGTGAACAGGCTCAGCACAAAGGACACTCTCATTCCACCTGGTGATGCCTTCATAAGGGGCAGCTCCTTATTAATGAATGAATTTCCCATTCCATGAAACAAATTTCTGTATTTCACAAGTTGTGAAGGGATCTAAGCAAACACTGCATCGGGAACAGTGAAAAACACCCAACATGGATCAAAAGCATTAACATGCTCAGAAAAAGAAAGAGGGAGTTATCCTGATTCATTTCAGGAAGATGTTGTGAGTGTGCCACAGACAGACCATGCTCAGAGCTCCACAGGAGTTTGTGCAAGTAAATAGAGAACACAAAAACAGTGGGAGAAAACTCAGAATCTGTTTCTTGAGGCAAGGCCATTTTTCTGGCTCACTGAGGAGAGCTCCAGCTAAATCAGGGATAATGACACATTATTTCTGATGTTCCTGAGGAAAGAAATGAGTAGGACCAAAATGTTTACTCAAAGAAAATATATCCTGGATCCTATGAAGAGCCAGACTTCATCAAGATGTTGCCTTTAATAGCCACCAGCACTGTATTCCATCCTCTCTAATACACTCTTCGGGTGATACAGGGCCTTGGGGAACTTTTCCTAGTCTTTTAGACAGTGATGGGTTTGTTTTTTAAGTAGGAAGTTGTTTAGCTCCTATTTTTTAAAATCCTGACACAGTTTTTAGATGGGTGCATTATCCATGGGACGTTTTAGTGGGTTTTGGATACTTGCATATATCCTATGCTGCTCTGTGATCAACTGGCAGTAAAGCCAGAGGTATTTCTTCCTCTGAGCTTTGAATGGTTATGTTTCCATTTCACTTTCCAAACCTGAACAAAATTAGAATTTCCAATTTCAAAAGCTCTCCCATTTCCTTTATCAGCAATAAAGGAGAAACGTGAACGCTTGCCTGGCCTGTTCTGCACTGTTCATTATTTTACACAAATGTATCACTAGGTTTCTGTTCTTCATAAAGTCTCTGCAGACAGGCTTTTAAACTGTGCTGCTTCTGATAGCTTTCATTATTTTCAACACCTAACATTTAATACTTTTATGTCTCATTTAGTAGAAAACTGTAAAGATCAAATTTCTGTTTAAAATACGAAGCCTTGTTAACAGTTTTTTTGAAACAACTAAAATAGAGAAGTCATATGAATCATTGCTTCTCTTCTATTACTTAGGAAAAAAAAAGAATAAATGTCTAGAAAATGTTTTCTGTAACCTTTTTGAAAGAAACATATTTCACTCACTATAAAATATGTGATCGTTTGCCTGCTGAGGAAAAGATTGGCTGGATGGCGACTTAGGAGCCAAAGCAATTTCAGAGAAGAGAGGTGGGTTCTGTTTTATAAACACAGAAATCCCAAGTGCTGTGTGTGGCTAGAACAGCCTCACAGAGAAATTAAAAATTTTATGATCCTAGAAGATTAAATGAGAGATTGGGGCAATAACTCTGTTGCTTTAATGTATGCTTTGTTTTGGATAAAGAAGACAGAAGAAGAGATCTTTCACTGCCTAAATCAAACGTAACACTTTTGGTCCCTTTTCTTGTTGATTTTGTGCTGTGAGTTCAGTAACAGCCACTTTAAAAGCCCAAGTTTTGTTTTATTACTCCCACCCCCCAAACCTGTGTATATAACCAGAAACAGTAAAAAGTTAACATTCCTGAGATTCTTGATGTTCGTTCTTGCAAAGAGCTCCCAAACAGACCAGAATTCATCAGAAATACAACAAATCCCTTTGTTGCTTTTCCACTGGTGCCATTTTAAAAATAGCAACATCTTTATTGCAACACTTCTGAGGGAAAGGGGCTCCTTTACCCTTCAACAGTCAGACAGATGCTCTTTCTGTGTCTCCACTCCTTTGGCTGCTGCTCTCACCCCGTGCAGTCACTGTCAGCACAAAGCCCACGTATGGCACGGTGACACGGGAGCTGTAGTAGATGTGTGCGTAGCAAGAGGGACAGGTTCAGTGTGGTTTTACTCTCAAAGGAAAGAAAGACTCCACAGTTACCAGTGCAGTGTCGGAGCAAATCTCAGGGAGGTTTAAAGCAGCTTAGAAGGACTAATGGAAACTGTCCCTGGGGACTACAGCTGACAGCAGCTCCACCTGGCTACTCCTAAATCCCCTACCACACCTCCTTTACCACAGCAGGTCCCATGGGGGTTTGAGCTCTCCACCTCCACGGGGAACATGATCCCCCAAAGCCCTTGGCAGTGTTTTTCTCCTTGCTGCCGAGCTGTCTCCATCTCACATGGCTTTTGTTTCAGGGAATGGGGTCATGAAAGCCTCCTGGAAACTGGCGCCGTTCGAGGGCTGACACAGAGAGGATGTCAAATCACACTCTGGGACAACGCCTCTGCCCCACAGCGCTCACACGACAACATGGTGGTGACTGAATTGGAGCAGGGATGGAGCCTTGGGAGGCTTGCAGGTGGGGGAGCTGGAGCTGGATGAACTGTTACTGAATAGCTGAATAATCTGTTACAATTTCTCGTCTATTTAAGCAGACTCTGAAGTCAACTGTTCAGAAGTGAAGGCTGGTACCTGCTGCAGTTCTGTGTGCCTGCCTGTCTTTTGAACTCCTTCAAAGAGTCCCTTGTACTTTGTCAGGAAAATGAAGAGGGAGATCCCTGTGTAATCTCCATCAATATCTTTCATTTCCCGAGGTAATGATGCATAAAGTGTCCTGGGGAGAGAGCGCCTTTCCTCTCCTGACACAGCAGGGGCTCCTTTGTAACCCTCCTTGGGATCACAATAGGCACCCTGACACAGCGGCTTCCCCTGCTCCTCCAACTGCTATCACAGTGTAGTTAAAATAATTGACATGCTGTTAATGTATTTTTTTTTCTGAGATAAAGCCATGTAAATGGCCATGGAAGAGTCAAAATGCCCAGTTTAGGAAAGAATTTGAGTTTTGAATGCCATCGACACCATGCACGTCATCAAAACTCCTCCATGAACAATGAGAGAAACACGGCTGCTTTCCTTCAAGTGTTTTTCTCTTAAACTATTATTTTCAGTTGTTCATTAGTCCTGTAAAGTCAACCAGCCATTTTGTCCCAAATATTGGGCTAGATAATAATTCCAAGAAAATTCTAGTGGTCACGTATTGATCCAAATAAAAGTATGGAGCTTTGGAAAAGTAGAGGGGTTGGACGGAGTGTTTGATGCAGAACAGTTTGCCTCCAATTATCACAAATAAACACTAACAGCACAGAAACGGCTGCAGGACTTCAGGAGAATAAATAACCATTTGCAGATTGAATACTGGCTTTCATATCACTGCTTTGAGTGGTTTATTAATGACTGGCTCAGGGAGAGGAGCCCTTTTTCTGCTCCTCCAGAGAGGAGGCACGAGAGAGATGTGGTTTACATTCATCTAAAGTTAGAAGTCATAATGTAAATCGCAGAAATAGACATGAATACAGAAAAAAGCCAAAATGTGTAATTTGAAAAACATGTTCAAGCTATAGCTGCACAATATCCTGCTTCCCAAAAGGTTCAAAGGAAGAAGGTTATGGGTAGAGAGCCTAATGGGGCTGTTTGTTTCCTGGGGAGCAAAGCACTAAGTTTTAATGTTCATGAAAACTGCGAAAACAATTACTTTGTTGTGTATGGAAACTTTTAGCTTTCAGACTTCAGAGAGAAATGCTGATAAAGAAATGCTGGGATCCAAAGGTCCTGTGAATCCTTGGAGTGGCTGCAGTACCTGGGGTGACTCCCTGTTCCTCAGCAGGGACATCTCTGGCAGCTCTCATGACACAGTGGTGACACAGCGCTGGCCCTTCCAGCCAGCCCCAAGCTTCCCTGGATCTGCAGCTGCATTTCTGCTTGTCACTCCACCTGCCCCATCAGCGGGGCTGGGAAGCTGGGCTGACTGCGCTGCTGACTGCAATGCACTGACTCGGGGCCCCTCAGTTCAGGAAGCACATTGAGGGGCTGGAGCGTGTCTAGGAAAGGGAGCAGGGCTGAGGAAGGGTCTGGAGCACGAGTCCTATTAGGAGCAACTTAGGGAGCTGGGGGTGTTTAGTCCAGAGAAAAGGAGGCTCAGGGGTGACCTTATCTCTGCAAGTCCCTGACAGGAGGAATTTTTTTTTTTTTGGTCAGCCCCTGTTCCCGTGTAACTATTGGAAATGATGTAACTTTCCTAATTAATTAACTTTTCTAATTAATTTTTAAAATGACCTATATGTGTAATGTAACATAACAGTGACATAACCAGCAACATGACAAGAGGATATAGTCTAAAGCTGTTTCAGGGGAGGTTTAGGTAGAATAACAAGAGGAATTTCTTCATAAATTTAGCAATTAGTTCTTCTAACCCTTTTCCAGCTTCTAAGGATATTGTTTCTGCCCTACCAGTCAGGTTTCAGCTGTATTCTTACCGGTTCTGCTGCTTTTGATTTCCCTGGAAAACTATGTTATTAATAGCTCTGAGATCTTGTACTAGCCTGTATTCAGTAGTATGTGGTTTCTTTAGCGGTAGGAGTAATATATTCTGACTCACATTCCCCTAGTTAACCCATGTTGCACAATTTTTTTTTTTTTCCACAAAAAGGGTGATTAGACATTGGAATAGGCTGCTCAAGGAGGTGGAGTCACTGTCTCCAGAAGTGTTTAAGGAAAGACCGGACGTGGGATGCGTGGTCTGTTTGACGAGGTGGTGTTGGGTTATAGGCTGGACTCCAACCTAAATGATTCTGTCATTGCTGGTACGACATCACCGGAGCCTGGAGCAGTACTCTGCCTCAGCGGTGCCATGCTCCACCAGGGGAAGGGCCAGGCCTGGATCTCCCTCCGAGGAGAGAGAAATGCGGGAAGACGGCGCACGCACTGATGAACCCAAGAGCTCGATGCTGTTCCTGCAGAAAGCACTCTCACTGCCGGGACCCAAGCCCTTCGCTAGCTGAGCACTAATTAAGCCCTAATTGGCCGCGCTGCCAGCGCCCTGCCCTCGCGCGCCGCCCTCACGAGAAATGGCGGGAAAGGAGCAAGCGCGCCGTCTCCTCGCCGCGCACGCGCAGGAATCCTGAGCCTTCCCGGCCGCCGTCCCGCCCCGCCGTGCCCCGGACGCCGTCGCCGCGGTCACTTCCGGCGGCGGCCCCGGC
>VWPU01008831.1:0-25616 GCA_013398955.1 Callaeas wilsoni
CTGCCCCGGGCACCGCGCCGGCGGCAGGGACCCAGGACTCGGCCGGGCCCTGGCAGCGGCGGCGCCGCGTGGCACCGTGGGTGTCGTGGGGTGGGGGACGAGGGTCCCTGGGTCTGCAGGGTTTGAAGGTCCCCGGGCCTGGGGGGGGCTTGAGGATCTCTCTGGCCAGGGTGGGTGTTGAGGGTCCCTGAGCCAGGAGGAATTTGGGATTCCGGGGCCCGGTGGAGGAGAGAGTTGGGAATTCCCCAACCAGGAATTTGAGGGTCTCCAGACCAAGGCAGTGGTTCTCAGGCCAGGGTAGGTTTGAAGGCCCCTGGGCCGGGAGGCGGTTTGGGAGTCCTTGGACATGGGGGACTGTCAGGGTCTCGTGCCAGTGGGGGTTGAGGGTCCTCGGGCCTGGTGAATTTGTGGTTCCCAAGCCAGGGGAAATTGGCTTCCCGGGTCTGGGGGTGTTTGAGGGGCCCGGGCCGGGGGTCTCTGCCCCGGTTTCACACCTCCACGGGTTCAGGTGGACCGACTACATCCCGCTGGGCCGGAGGATGCCGGGCACGCGCTTCATCGCCTTTAAGGTGCCCCTGAAGAAGGTGAGTGCCCAGCGGGGTCCTGGGCCAGTTTGGGCTGGATAACAGCGGTGGGAAAGCATGGCTGGGTGGGGATTCCTTGAGTGAATTCCCGAGTGTCGGAACCGGATTTTGGGAGCAGGGGCTGTGAGGGGTCGGTGTGGCAGCAGCTGGGCCTGGGGCTCTGTCAGTGGGGCTGGGCCAGGCTCTGCTCCCAGGGAACAGGGACAGGAGAGGGAGCGGCCTCAGGCTGGGCATGGGGAGGCTCAGGGTGGACATCAGCAGGAATTTCCTTATGGAAAAGGTGGTCAGGCCTTGGAACTGCCCAGGGAGCTTTGGAGTCCCCATCCCTGGAGGTGGCACTGGCTGCTCTGGGCTGGGGACAGGGCGGGCATCGGGCACAGCTTGGCCTCGATGGTGTTAAAGGGCTTTTCCGCTCTCAGTGGTTGTGTGATTCCACGTGTTTGTGCTGAAGCCCTGGTTTACAGCTTCCAGCAGGAAACCTGCAGTGTCTGGGTGTGTTTGAGGGGTTCTGCCACAGCTGAAGTTGTCACTCGCCCCTGGGAAGCCTCAGCTGAGCAGCCCCAGGGCTCTGAGAGCCTAAGCACGTCCCTGTCCGTGGCAGGGGGTGGAACTGGATGAGCTCTGAGGTCCTTTGCAGCCCAAAGCATTCCCTGATTCAGTGATCAAACTGCTGTGTGTGTCTGCTTCAGCCTTTGCCCCTTGCCAGGGTCCTTCCCCTGCTCTCCAGGACATTCCAGAGCGGGAGCCTCTTCCCACCCATCGCAGAGCACCGGAATTTTAATAACTGTAAAACATTGCTTCCTGCAGAGTTTTGATAGGAACCTTCTGCCGGAAGAGAGATTCTCCCCTCACGACCTCATTAGGAAGATCAGGGAGCAGAAGGAGGAGCTGGGGCTGATCATCGACCTGACGTACACCACGCGCTACTACGGGCCCGAGGTGGGTGCTGGGAGACTGGGCTTCTGCTCCAAAAGAGCAGCTGGGAGCTGTGAGGGCCTGGGATCCTCTGGGGGGGATCAGCTGAAGCCTTGCAGGCCAGTGGGGTCTTTCAGATCAAGCCCCCAACCCCCAGACCCCCTTTGAAGCACCCCGAGTGTGGGGACGCCGTTCAGCTGGGGTTTGTGGGCTCTCCTGAGGGAAGAGCTGGGTGGACAATCGTGGGAAAGTGTTCCAGGTTTGGTGAGGGCTTTGTTCTCCCCAGGGAGAGAAAAGAGCGAGGGCAGGAGAAGTAATGTGGAGTATTGGTACTCTGCCTGGGCAGTGGAGCTGAAGTTTTGTCACCTAAAACTGCGTAGCTGCTCTTTTGGGCTTGGTGGAAAAACTCCTTTTCTTGCGATTTGTTGGCTGTGATTGCTCAATTGATGAGAATCCCTGTGGATCTTCTGGGAATCGCTGGGTTTCCTCCCCGCAGGAGCTGCCGCCTACGCTCTGCTACTCCAAGATCCTGACCATGGGGCACGAGATCCCCAACAGGCGCACCATCCTGCGCTTCAAGTACGTCGTGAAGAAGTTCCTGACTGCCAACAAAGACAACGGTGAGCGAGGAGCTCCCTGGCTCTGCTGCTGCTGGGATTTGGGCCAGCAGGAATTCCTTTTCCTTCTCCTGGCGTGGGGCTGTCAGGGCAGTGGGTTGGGTTTGTCCTGGTGGGGGAATTCACAGGAGCTCTGATGATCGAGGCCAGGCTGGACAGGGCGTGGGGCAACCGGGGACAGTGGGGGGTGTCCCTGGCCATGGCAGGGGTGGCACTGGATGGGCTGTGAGGTCCTTTCCAACCCAAACCACTCCAGGATTCTGTGATTTGAGCCTTAATTGAGTTTGAGGTCTGGCATTGTGCAGATGAGCTGCGACAATTAACGAGTTGGTGAGATGAGTGCTGATTAGACGTGACCGTGGTGATGTGTGTGGTTAATTCCGTTCGTTGTATCGGTATCACTGATGGAGGCTTGATGCAGGTGGGGGATTTGGGAGGAGAAGCACCTCAATGTCACCTGTGTGTGTTACAGACAAGCTCATCGGGGTGCACTGCACGCATGGCCTGAACAGAACTGGCTACTTGGTTTGCAGGTGGGTTCTCCTTGGTCCCGTGGGGTTACGGGGTGGCTTCTCCAGGAGGAAACACGAGTCGAGTGACTCGTGTGATCCCAGACTGGCAGGGACTCACAGCTTCTGTCAGGGGCCGTTTCACCCCCAAAGTCAGCAGGAAATGCTGGTCCTGCTCATTCTGGCACACAGATAAAAGGTTTACAGCTCCCCAGTTCTTTTCCTTGCCGCAGCCATCGCTGACCCGTCAGCGTTTCCGTAACGAGCGGTGTAACTGGAGTTTCCTCGCTGCTCTCTGCAGGTACCTGATCGATGTGGAGGGCATGGAGCCGAACGCTGCGATAGAGCGTGCGTATCCCACTGGGCTGGGGGCGTGCAGCGAGGCTGTGGGTGCTCAGCAGCTTTGGGGTGCTCCAGGCAGGGAGCTGTGCCTGGGTGAAGGCCTCAAAAGCCTTCTGGAGGGTTTTACTCGCTCAGCAGCCCCAAGGGTGACCCAGACCTGTCTCTCCCCAGTGTTCAACAAGTCTCGAGGGCATCCCATAGAGAGAACCAACTACATCCAGGACCTGCAGAAGAGAGCCCTGAAGAGGTGAGTCTGGGTGTTCCAGGAGTGAGGAGAGCTGCTGGAGAGGAGCAGGCCCCGAACTTGGGCTCCAGGAGGGGAGGTGGGAGCTGGGAGGACGGACAGGGAGAGCCAGGGCAAGGGGGAAATGGTTTAAAACTCACAGAGGGCAGGGTTAGATGGGATATTGGGGAGAAATTCCTCCCTGTGAGGGTGGTGACGGGCTGCATGGAATTCCCAGAAAATCTGGGGCTGCTCCAGCCCTGGAAGTGTCCAAGGTCGGGGTGGAGCAGCCTGGGATAGGGGAAGGTGGCAGGGGTGGCACTGGATGGGATTTAAGGCCCTTCCAACCCAAACCATTCTGGGATTGTAGCTGGATGGAAGCAGCCTCAGGCCCCCCTTTCTGGGAGGGCAGGGATGGAGCGCGAGGGAGCTGATGGGAGCCCTCAGTGGGCGCTCCGTGGGCAGAACACCTGGAATTCTCTTCCAAAGCAGCCGTGAACTGCAGAACTTGGGCTCGGATCTCTTCAGGAAAAAAGGCAGTGCCACAGCAAAGCCCCAGAAGCAGCTGGTCAAACACAGCCAGCATCGCCCGAGCCAGCCCCCCCTGGCAGGGCCCAGGTGGGTGGTTGCCCCTTCCCCTGGCAGGGCCCAGGGGGGTGTTTGCCTTTCCCCCGGCAGGGCCCAGGTGGGGGTTTGCCCCTTCCCCCGGCCGGGGCCCGGTGGGGGGTTGCCCCTTCCCCTGGCAGGGCCCAGGGGGGTGTTTGCCTTTCCCCCGGCAGGGCCCAGGTGGGGGTTTGCCCCTTCCCCCGGCCGGGGCCCGGTGGGGGGTTGCCCCTTCCCCTGGCAGGGCCCAGGGGGGTGTTTGCCTTTCCCCCGGCAGGGCCCAGGTGGGGGTTTGCCCCTTCCCCCGGCCGGGGCCCGGTGGGGGGTTGCCCCTTCCCCTGGCAGGGCCCAGGGGGGTGTTTGCCTTTCCCCCGGCAGGGCCCAGGTGGGGGTTTGCCCCTTCCCCCGGCCGGGGCCCGGTGGGGGGTTGCCCCTTCCCCTGGCAGGGCCCAGGGGGGTGTTTGCCTTTCCCCCGGCAGGGCCCAGGTGGGTGTTTGCCCCTTCCCCTGGCTGTGCCCTGAGCTCAAGGAGCCGCTTCCTCCCTTTGGAACAATTCCAGCTGCATTTTTACGAGCTGCAGGTCACCCCAGGGCTTTGCCAGCTCTGGGAGGACGAGAAAAAACCTCCCTGAAAGTTGTTCAGAGCCAAAATGCCAACAGTGAAGGAAGCTCTGGTGCCTACAGCAGCGAAGCTGTGCCTGGGAGCGACGTTCCTGGGGGTGTGGGATGGCGGCACGGGCAGGGTGGGAGCTGGAATGTTCTCCAGCTGGGAATTTTCAGGGACTGAAAGATCTTGGATGAAGAGCCAAGGGAAGCAGCTCTTCCCTGAGAGCGAGGGGTGCCTCTCCCCGTGTTCTGGGCTTCTCCTGGAACAGGGAGTGCAGGCCAAGGGCTTCCCCAGCTGGGAGATGCCCTCTGGCAGCTCCTGGCTGCGGGGCAGCTCCCAAAGCGTCTCCAGGACACGCGTGGGAGCCGGTGCCAGCTTCTGCCAGGGCAGTGGCTCCTTCACCTCCTGCCCCGGGGCCGTGGGAAACGCTTCCTGCTGGAAACCTCCCTTGCTGGCAGAGATCAGGACGAAGCTGCTCGCTGGCCGTTCTCCCGGCCCGTCCCACCCTTCAGCCTGCAGGAGGCGGCTCCGGGCGCACCCCGAGGGGCCGAGGGCCTTCACAACCGGCCTTTTTTGGGTGCTGACTCCCACGTTTCCTTCCAGGAACCCCGGCAGCGCCAAGAGGAAGCCCCGGCCTGGCTCCACGGCTCGGGCACAGCCCCAGGAGCTGGGACACAGGCACAGGGCCCTGGAGCAGAGGCAGCAGAAGAAGCTGGAGCATCTGGAGCAGGATCATCTGGAGCAGAGGCAGCAGAAGCAGCAGAAGCTGAAGAAGTTGGAGCATCTGGAGCAGAGGCAGCAGAAGCTGGAGCAGAATCATCTGGAGCAGAAGAAGCTGGAGCATCTGGAGCAGAATCATCTGGAGCTGGAGCAGAGGCAGCAGAAGAAGCAGAAGAAGCTGGAGCAGAAGCTGAAGAAGTTGAATCATCTGGAGCAGAATCATCTGGAGCAGAGGCAGCAGAAGCTGGAGCATCTGGAGCAGAGGCAGCAGAAGAAGCTGGAACATCTGGAGCAGAGGCAGCAGAAGCTGGAGCAGCTGGAGCAGAATCACCTGGAGCAGAGGCAGCAGAAGAAGCAGAAGAAGCTGGAGAAGAAGCAGAAGAAGTTGAAACATCTGGAGCAGAATCACCTGGAGCAGAGGCAGCAGAAGAAGCTGGACCATCTGGAGCAGAAGAAGCAGCAGAAGCTGGAGCATCTGGAGCAGAATCCCCTGGAGCAGCTGGAGCAGAATCCCCTGGAGCAGAGGCAGCAGAAGAAGCTGGAGCAGCTGGAGCAGAATCCCCTGGAGCAGAGGCAGCAGAAGAAGCAGAATCACCTGGAGCAGAATCCCCTGGAGCAGAGGCAGCAGAATCAGCTGGAGCAGAATCCCCTGGAGCAGAGGCAGCAGAAGAAGCAGAATCAGCTGGAGCAGAATCCCCTGGAGCAGAGGCAGCAGAAGAAGCAGAATCCCCTGGAGCAGAGGCAGCCGAGCAGTTTGGCCCCCAGGAACTGTTGGGTCTCCCCGCCCGCCAGGAAGAAGCACAAGGGACCGTTCCCGCCCCGGAGCCCCCGGCCCTGCCCGCCCCAGGAGCCCACCCCCGGCAGGAAGCACCGGAAACACGAACTGGCGGAGCGGGAAATGTCCTGACAGGGCACAGGGAATGCTGTCCTCCAGGAAAACCCTTCCAGGGCCGCGTCCCCCCCGGGATGGCTCTGCCAGGGCTGGAAGGAGCCGCTGCCGCTCCGCCAGGAACTGCCGGTCCAGCTGTGGGGCAGCTGAACAGGGCTGGTTTTTAATCTGCTGTTTTCTCTTGCTCCCCCCCCGGCCGATGCTTTTACAAGGAATTTTTTAATCCATTGCTGTACGGAGCCTGATCCATGAGGGATGCGGAGAATAAAAATAAACATGGACTCAACCAGAGCTGGAATCATCCTAAAGAAACATCCTCAGGCATCCCTATAACCTTCAACAAAACGGGCTTTTGTTGATTACCTCAGTACCTAACGAGAAATAGGATTCGGCTTGAAAACACGAGATTTTTTTCGCCTTTTTACCCACTTTTGCTAAAGTAAATTTCCACGGTATGCAAACTCGAGCCTGGGCATGGAGCAATCATTTCCCCCTGGACGGGCCTGAGGGGCCCGACAGCATCCACACCGCGTCCTGAGCCGGGCGGGGGCGTCGGGCGGGGGCCTCGCCCGGTTTTGGGGTGAGAACGGGGGGGTTTGGGCCGGGCCGGAGCGGGGCCGGCGCGGCCCCTTTAAGACGTCGCCTATGACGTCATGACGCACGATTGTCCGCGGAGGGAAAGGACCCCGCTCCGCAGCCGGGCGGAAGTGGGCGGTGTTAGCGGCTTTACCCGGATGATGAGGCGGCTTCTGATTGGCTGCTGAAAGCGAGGCCGGGCGGTGCCGCGGCGTGGGGGGGGAGAACCCGGAAGTGCTGAGAGGGTACGGCGGCCGCGCGCGCCAGGTCAGGGATGGGCCGGGGATGGGGCGGTCCCTCCGGGATCGGGGGTCCCGGCCTCTGCCAGAGGGTCCGTCTGAGCATGGGGGGCGGCTTGAGGGGCCGGGGACGCGGTGCTGGGGCGTCCCGACCTCTCCTGAGAGACCGCGCCAGAAGGGCTCCGGTTGGGGGGGCGGGTCGGAGGTTCTTGTGCCAAGGTCCGATCAGCGGGGTCTGGAATCTCCCCCTTAAGAAGGGGGAGCCGCTCAGGAGTGTTCCGGCTGAAGGATATTTACCTTAGGAAGGGAGATCTGCTCAGGGCTGTGACAGGTTTCCCCTCAGGACAGGGCGTCCAGCCAGGCGGCTCTGACTGCGATCTTTCCCCTTAGGAAGGGGGATTCATTTTGGGGCTCCCCTTGCCCTGTTGTGGGGGGTGGGAGCCCGCGGGGGCTTTGGTTAGGGGGTCCTGTTCTCGTTTTACAGGGGAGGGTCTGAGGGCCTTTTTGGGGGGGCTGTTTGGGGGTGACAGTCAGTACCGGGGGTCTTCGCTGCTCTCCCTTGCAGGGCAAGGGCTGGGGGGCTCGTGGAGGGCTCTGATTTTGGGGAGGCGTGAGCTGGGCAGGGTCTGGAGTTTGGGGGCTGCAGCTTGGAAGGGGGGTGATTTGGACACTTTATTATGAGGGGTGCTGGGGGAGTCAGAGCCGGGCTCTGGGGGGTTCACGGCTGTGAGTGGTGTCTGTTCTCCCAGGGAGAAAAGCGCTGTGAGACTTGGCAGGGGATCATTTTGAGGAAGGGACTCGGAGCTCTGCCTTGGGGGAGCAGCTGAAGGCGAGGCACCGGCAGAGCTGGGGGGAGCTGAAGTCCCCCTGAGCTGTGGCTGTCACATCCCAAAGGCCTTTGGCCCGGGGGCCCCTGGCAGAGCTGAATCCCGCAGGACGAGAGGCTCCTGCACGGTGTGGGCTGGGAAACGCGGATCTGCCTGCCCTCGGAAAGGGGGTCCTGCTCCGGGGTAACCCCGAGAGGGGCTCCCCTGCTCTGCCGGGGTCTGCTGGGGACCTTTCCCTCCCTTGGGAGGGTGCCTCGGTGACTCCTGCCGCAGTGCGTGGGGCAGCTGAGGTGCTCTACGGTCAGCCCTGCGATTTCACAGAGAGTTTAGCCCTTACCTTGGCCCAGGGCGGCTTTTCCAAGGAAAAACTGCTTTTGGCGTAGGAAGAGGAGCGTTGTGGAGGATTTCTGGGCTTGCTCAGAACCCCTCAGTCCTGGTGCTTCCTCCAGTTGGAATCCAGCAGCTCCTGCCGCGAGGCTGTGGTGGTTTCCCACATGGATCAGGTCGTGGTGCATTCCTGGGCTGACGGGAGTGCCTCCCGCAGCACGGGCAGGGAGGGATTGCAGGTGTGCCTGGGCAGGAGCCGTTCGGGACGGAGCCTGTTGGGTCAGGATGGATCTGGGAGGATCCTGGCACCGTCAGGAAAACACCGCAGGGCTGAAACCCCGAGTGGAGCTGCTCCCGCTCCAGTCTGAGTGGAAATCCTCAGCCCAGTCACCCCAAACTGGTGACCAGCGCTGGGTTTGCTGTGGGGAGAAACAGCTGGGAAGGAAGAGCTGCTTTGGCTGGGATTTGGAGGGGTCAGAGCTTGAAATCCATGTCCAGGGACTGGCTTTGAATGCACGTCTGGTTTTCAGGTCGCAGGGGTGAAAACCCGAGTGCTGTGCCCAAAAAGAGCTGGGCTTCTCCCAGATTCCTCTCTCAGGACAAAGCCTGGCCTGTGGATTAAATGCTTTTCTATGGAGGCAGGGTTGATTTCTGTCGAGGAGAAACAATCCTGAGGAAACCGAGGCACTTCAGGATTGTTCAGTGCCAATTCCCGTGGCCGGGAGCTGAGCGGGGTTCGGTCGCGGACCCTGCCGGAGCTCGGGGAGCGTTGGCACAGCGCTCGCAGGGACAGGGCGGGGTGCTTGGGCCGTCCGTGCGGGGCCGGCCTCCGGACCCGGTGACCCCGCGGCTCCTTCCGATTCCAGGTTTGACATCCCTGCCTCCTTCCCTCCCTCCCCAGAGCCCGAGCACGGCCCATGTGTGTCACCATGCCCGGCCACGGCAGCGCCAGCCTCCCGCCGGAGGAGCGCGTGCGGCGGCTGATCCAGGCGGGGAGCAGCGTGGAGGTGAGCGAGGACATCCCCCCGCGGCGCTACTTCCGCTCGGGCGTGGAGATGCTGCGCATGGCCACGGTGTACTGCGAGGAGGGCAACATGGAGCACGCCTTCATCCTCTACAACAAATACATCACGTAAGAGCGGCGCTGCCGAGGGCGTTCCGGCCTTGGGGAGGGGTGTCCGGGGCGTCTCCGGGCGCTGCAAGGTCTTGGCGAGCTGGGAGAGCTCCAGAACTCTGCATTCGGGCCAGAGCTCTGCTCCTGAGGGATTTTGGGTGCCACGGCTGGTGGGACTGGCCAGGAGACGTGGGAAGGGTGTGAGGCACGAAGTTCCCAGAATCCATAATCCCAGAACGGTTTGGCTTGGAGATCATCCAGTCCAAGCCCCTGCCCAGGCAGGGTTACCTGGAGCAGGCGACACAGGAACACGTCTGGGTGAGTTTGGAATGTTTCCGGAAAGGGAGACTCCAGGCCTTCCCTGGGCAGCTGTTCCAGGGCTCTGCCACCCTCCATGGAAAGAAGTTCTTCCTCATGTTGAGCTGGAACTTCCCGTGGTTTAGTTTACGGCCACCGCTCCTTGTCCTGTCACTGGGCACCAGTGGGAAGAGCCTGGCACCATGCTCTGCCACCCCTCTGAGAGATTGGTAGGCATGGGAATGAGATTCCCTTCAGAACCAGGCTGATGCTGATTGCTCTGTCCCTCTGGAGACCCCTGCCAGCAGCAGAGAGATTTTGCCTACCTGTGGTTCAAAGTTTGCAGGTGTTTCATCACCTAAATTGGCCTCAGTTTTTCTGTAGGTTGGCCGTGACATCCCAGGGCTGGGCAGGGATCTGTGGTCAGGGATTTTTGTATCCGGTATCTACCTGGAAGGATCGAGGCTGGGTTGTGGTGTCTCTAATAAACCACCTTCAGAGGAGAAGCCTGTTTTACTCTGAGCCTGTTTTACTCTGAGCCTGTTTTACTCTGAGCCTGTTTTGCTCTGAGGTTACTACAGCCTTTCGCAGCAGGGAGCGAGTTCCTCCTCCAGGAGCCACTCGGGGATTTATTTTTACACCTCAGGAACATAATCCAGCCCACTCAAACACAGCTGTGTGCCTGTTGGTGTTTAAAGGGCTGAAAACTCTGATCCCAACGCCACAGTGTCCTGTTCCTGTAGGGTTTTTCCCTCCATCTGTCCCTCCTGGTTTCACCCGGTGCCGCTGGTGTGGTCTCTGCTGTGCCCGCTCTCCCCACTCACCCGAAGTAGGGTTGGCATCTCCGTGGGCATTTTCCTTCCCTGCCTCCGTGTGCAGGGTTCCTGCCCCTTAAATCCAACACATTTTTCTCTGATTAGCTTTCCTCCCCGCCTTGCACTTCCTGAGCTTTTATGGGCATGGTGGCGCGGGCCCTGGGAGGCTGCACGGGGAGCTGGGAAGTGTAAAACCTTTGGGAAGGTTTCCAGCCCGGTTACGCAGCCGGGGCCGAAGGAGAAACTTTTTAACTAAACAAAGGAGCTTGAGGCTGTTTCATTGTAGCAGCCAGAGGTGCTGGGTTGTGTTTCCAGCAGCTTTCAAATGCTCCTGGCATTTTCAGCCTGGCTGCTGGGCTGCCAGGAGGGTGGAAAACCTTCCCTTGGTGGGATTTCTCCAGTGCTGACGAATGCGAGCTCCTGCCCTGGATTGTCCAAAGATAGGAGCTTAACGCCACCGTCACTTCTTCCAGTGAAGATGGGAAGCTGGAGCTCGAGCAATAGGTTTGATGTTTTCTAGGTGCCCTGATCCAGAGAGGAGGAGGCACTGGCGGTTAATTGGAGCCTCTCCTGGATTTGCTCTGCTCTCCCTTTTCTGGGAGCGGGGCCAGGCTGGAGGAGCTGGGGGTGTTCAGCCTGGGGAAGAAAAAGCTCTGGGAAGAGCTTTGAGCCCCACCCAGTGCCTAGAGAGGGGTTATAAAAAGGAGGGAGAGGGATTTTTTATACAGGCAGAGAGGGTCAGGCCAAGGGGAGATGGTGTTAAACTGCCAGAGGGCAGGGATAGATGAAATATTGGGAAGGAATTTTTCCCTGTGAGGGTGGAGAGGGGCTGGGATCCAATTCCCAGAGAAGCTGTGGATCCCTGGAGGTGTCCAAGGCCAGGTTGGATGGGGCTTGGAGCACCCTGGGATAGCAGAAGGTGTCCCTGCCACAGCAGGGGTGGCACTGGGTGGCCCATTCCCACCCAAGCCATTCCCTGATTCCATAACTATCTCCAGGACCTTTAACACGTGTCTTGTCACCTTGCGAGTCTTTCCTTGCCTGTCCTCCTGAGCAGCTTCTTCTGCCTGGATCCGAGTGGGTGTTTCCCTTGGACCACCAGCAGGAACACTCGGCTTGGTTTGGTAGAGCCAAATACGAAAGAGAAAAGTAATCAGACACAACTTTTCTGTCGTGCTGGGGCTCCTTGGTTTGCTTGGATCAGCTCCAGGGACTCGTGGGGGTGTCACAAGGGCCTCGAGAGCCACCGGCTTGGCCTGGGCACCGGAGCTGGGCCTAAAAATAGCCCTGGCGGTGGCTGCTCGGTGCCAGACAGCTGCTGCTGCCTTGGACGCGGAGCAGGCAGAGGTTCGAACCGGCCCAGAGCTCCTGGCCGTGGGAGGTTTTGGTCTTGCCAGGCCCCAGCAGGGCTGTCCGTGGAAACGTGAGCTATTGCAGCCCTTCCTCTGCCCCAGCCCAGCGTGCCACCGCTGCTCCTGCCCCGGAGCTTGCCTCTGGCAGCCTGAGCCCTCCTCTCATCCTCCTGCCTGCTTTTTTCTCTGCTTCCTGACTCGTGGAAACCCAGCTGTCTCCGCTGGTTTTTCCATCCTGCCCAGGCCAGCATCTGCTCTTAATCCTTCCTAATTAATCCCTTCCATTTTAATCTACGAGCTGTTGGCAGCGCCCGGGGCCTTGTTGTGTCTCCTCGGCACAGTGACCTACTTCACACCCCCGGCTGGGAGCAGGGACCTCGCTGGGCCTTTGGGAGGGAGCCACGGCCTCTCCACGGCTCCAGGCTGTGCCCTGGCCCTGCTGCTCCTGCATCCTCACCAGGAGCATTCAGGGAAGGAAAAAGTCCTTCCTCGTCCCTGAGGGCTTGGAGCAGCTGGGTTTGTTTACTGCACACACAGAGGTTTCTCAGAGTTTCGGTGCCCCCTGAGTTTTTGCTGCTTGGCTTTGCCTGGTTGGTTTGTGCTGCTCTCTGGTTTAGTCCTTTATTCCCTTATTCCCGGTGCCTGGGCAGGAGGCAGCTCTCCAAAGGAGCTGGAACGTCCTCCTGTGGGTGCTGAAGAGGCAGGAAGGAGGAGGGCAGGGATTTTGGGTTATCCCCAAAGCTTTGTGGATGCCCAGAGCCAGCAAAGCTCCACTTGTAGAAGAGAAAGGCCTGGCTAAGCTCACCCTGAGCCCCCTGTCACCACGGGGGACTTGGTCACAGAATAACTCGAGGTGTCTCAAGCCTGGGGAGCCTCAGAGAGCTGAGGCAGAGTGAGCTGCTCCTTGTTTGTGGGATTTTCTCCTTGTTTTAGTGCTTGCAGAACTCCGTGGAAGGATCTGCTGTGGCCTTCCAGTACTTAAAGGGAGCCTTTAAAACAGAAGATGGACTTTTTACCTGGGCAGACAGTGACAGGACACGGGGGAGCAGCAGAGGTTTAGCTGGGATGTTAGAAGGAAATCCTTCCCTGTGAGGGAGGGGAGGCCCGGGCACGGCGTTCCCAGAGAAGCTGGGGCTGCCCCTGGATCCCTGCGAGTGTCCCAGGCTAGGCTGGATGGGGCTTGGAGCAGCCTGGGATGGTGGAAGCTGAGTGGGACGATGTTGAGCTCAGTCTTGATTTCCCTCCCCAAAGCCAGCGTGGAACTCGCCCTCCTGCCTGGAATACCTGAGGTGCTCCGGCTGCAGAGCCCAAGGGCTCCTGATGCAGCAGCTGGGGCTGTTGGGAACTTGCCTTTAGCTCACCTCCCATTTTCCCTGTCCAAGGTCTGAGTTAATTCCCCTCGGGCACAAACTCTGTCCCTCCGTGCAGAAGGACGTTGAGCTCTGAGTCAGCCGAGTCCTTGAGTGAGCTTGGGTGGAATCCAGGGACGCTCCCAGGTGTCAGCAGGTGCCCGAGCACCTTCCTCAACCTCCACTGTGCCCTTGGTGGTTTAGACCAGCTTATTAATGGGTCTCTTCAAAACAAATGTGTTTATCCCTGGGGATCATCTCCAGAGGCCAGGTGGAAGGAAAAGCTGTGTGGGGCACTCCCCTGGGATCGAGCGAGATCTCCTGAGTGCTGTGCAGAGCTCCGGGGGCCGTTGTGGGACGGAGGGGTTCCTGCAGAAACACAGACTGCCCCGATAGGGAGCACAGGGATCCCCCAAAATGCCACTGACTGTCCTGTGCTCGTCCCTTCCTGCCCTGACTCAGAAGTGCAGCTTCTCTCCCGTTTTTCCAGGCTCTTCATCGAGAAGCTGCCGCAGCACCGCGATTACAAAAGCGCCGTCATTCCCGAGAAGAGGGAGACGGTCAAAGTAAGTGGGGACACCGCCAAGTCCGGACTGGGAATGCTGTCATCGACCTCGGGCTTCCAGGGCTCTGGGATGAGTGATCCATACAAATGGCGAGAAGCCTCGGCTTGGCCAGGCAGTCCTGACCCCTCAGGAGTTCAGTTCTGGGCCCCTCACTCCAAGAAATCCATTGGGAGTCTGGAGCGTGTCCAGAGATGAGAACGGAGCTGGGGAAGGGGCTGGAGCACCAGGAGCAGCTGAGGGAGCTGGAAAGGGGCTCAGAGGGAGAAAAGGGGGATCAGGGGGGACCCTCTGGCTCTGCACAACGCCCTGACAGGAGGGGGCAGCCGGGGGGGTCGGGCTCTGCTCCCAGGGAACAGGGACAGGAGGAGAGGGAACGGCCTCGGGCCGGGCCAGGGGAGGCTTAAGTTGGATATTGGGAATATTTCTTCCCGAAAAGCATTGTCCAGTCCTGGCACAGGCTTCAACCATCCCTGGAAGTGTTTCAAAACACCTGGGGCCGTGGTTTAGTGGTGGACATGGCAGCGCTGGGGGAATGGTTGAACTTGATCTTGGAGGTATTTTCCAACCTGAACAATTCCATGACTCTCTGAGTTGTGATTTGGGGGGTTTTTACCCCGTTGCACTTGCACTGGACTGGCTGTGGTGTCCAGTTTACTTCCTGTTGAGCACTGGGGTGTCCTTTCTTTCCTGCTTTTCCCTGCTTTTTAAAGACCACGTGGCTTTTCAGTGTGTGGTGGCTGGATGTCCAAAGTGGTGATTTTCCAGGGAATCCTTGGAGATTCCTCAGAGCCACAAGACACTACAGCTCCTCTGCTCAGTGTTGACCAGAAGAGGAAAGGACAGCACTGCCTGAGCTCTTGCTCAGTTGATTTTGGTGGTGGTTTTTGGACTCTTCAGCTGCTTGGGGTTTGTTTTCCTTGCCCTGGGGCTGCCCCACTCTGATCCTGTGTTTCCTCCCCCAGAAACTGAAGGAAGTAGCCTTTCCCCGAGCCGAAGAGCTCAAGGAGGAGCTGTTAAAGAGGTACGCCAAGGACTATGCTAAGTACAAGGAGCAGGAGGTGAGTGACAGGAGACTGGAGGCCTGTGCTCCCCAGGAGACCCTCAGCCTCAGGGTTTGGAAGAGGGCAGGTCTGCAGGGCTCCCTGGGTGCTCGGGAATGTCAGGTCTGGGTGGCCCCAACTGCCAGGGTCCAGGCTCGTCCCCTGCTGTCACTGTGGGTGGCTCTGTCCGAGGCGTCCCTGGCTCTTTTCCTCGTGCCTCCCGAGCCAGCCTGAGCTGGGGATGGTTCCTTGCTTTGTTCTCTTTGTCCCAACACGACACCCAGCTCTCACAGTCCAGAAACTCAGCGTGGGCGAGGATCTGGGCTTCTGTGGGCAAAGCAGACACCTCTGCAGTCAGTTCTGCTCTGGACAAGTGTGACTTTAGAGACAGGACGGAGGGATTGTAATGCCATGGAAGAGGGAGGGTTAACCGCTGGTTTTCCTGCCCTTGGTCCAGCTGGCTCTGGATCTGTGCTCTGCAAGCTGAAGTTTCCTTGCAGAAAATGCTGTTTGCTGGTGACCTTTTGCAGAGCCTTTAGAAATAACCTGGGAGTGGTTGGAGGTCTGCAGGGGCTTCGTGTTCTGCCCCGGGCCAGTGTCCCCCTTTCTGCCCCTGTCCCTGGGCATGTTCCTCCTTGCAGCAGCAGCAGGAGGAGTAATTTGCACACACTTTGGCTTTGCAGCAGCAGCTGGAAGAAGAGAAGTCTCGGGTAGCCCTGATGAAGCAGCAGCAGGCAGAGCAGGAGCAGTTCCATGCCTTCGAGGAGATGATCCGGCGGCAGGAGCTGGAGAAGGAACGCCTGAGGATAGTGCAGGAATTTGGAAAGCCAGAGCCGAGTCCCGAGTCTGTGGATGGACCCCTCATCCCTGGCGTGGAAAAGCCCCCAACAGATTTAATCCCGAAGGTTCCAGTCTCTCCAGCTCACCCAGCAAGCCCATCAGCGGGGACTGTCCCATCCAAACCTCCTGTTGTGGACAGATCTTTGAAGCCCAGTGCTTTGGGGAGCACAGAGAACAGTTAGTACCTCTTGGAGCATCCCTTCTCCCCTGCTGGGGCTCGGCCAAACCCAGCCAGTTCCTCTGGGAGGCTCTCGGAGTTACCTGATCATGGCTCCGGCCCTGCTGGGGGTTTGCTCTTCCCAGTCACTGGATGTTGTCCAGTGAACGCTCACAGGGCTGGGGGGAGCTGTCTCCCCTTGGGAATGTGCCCTCCAGGCTTTTGCAGCCCAGTCTCTGCTGTTCCAGGGTCTGCAGCCTGTTTGCCTTTCCTTGATCCAAGTACTTGTTGGAGATCGGGGTTTAGCTCCTGGCTGGGCTGACTGGATCCACCTCCTGACCAAATTCCACTAAATATGGTTCCAAAACACTGACTCAGACGTGTCCAGTGCCTGGGTCTTGCCCAGCAGCACGTCCTGCTTTAAACAACATTTTCTAAGCGTGTGTGGTTTCATTTTTGCTGACAAAACACTCCTTTTGACACCCTGCTAAAGGGTCCTCCCCCTCTCCATATCCCTTTCCCCGTTCTGAGGGAGGTGGTGCCTGTCCTTTATCAAGTGCCACAGTGACACACTTCTCTGTGCCCGCCACTGGAAGGGGAGTTTATCTTCCCAGGTGGATTTTCTTGGATTCATCCCTTCAGATCCTGCCCTGAGGGACCATTGCTCCAGCGTTCCTGACTCTGTGCTCACTGTGCTCCCCTTCTCCCCACAGACGCAGGTGTGGATGTCCTTCGCCAGGTCATTGTCCCCAGGGAGCTGTGCCAGAAGTTCCTGCAGCTGGCTGATGCCAACACGGTGCGGGGTGTGGAGACCTGCGGGATCCTCTGCGGGAAGCTGGTAAGGGGACAGCCCCGGTGGAGACCCCGAAAGTGGCACAGGGACTGTTTGTCACAGTGCCCTGGCTTTGGAAATGGCTCAAGGACCCTGATTTTTGTCCTGGAATTCTTCAGTGTGGTTCCAGGCTTCCATGTGAGAGTTAGGGATGATGTGCCTCTCCCTTTCCTGGTTTCCAGGTTAGGATTTCCCCACCCTGAGTGAGGTGCCAGCCCGAGTCCCCATTCAGCTTCCTCTGTCCCGCTGGGGACATTCCTGGTGGCACCAGGACCTCGTCCTTTGGGTGTCCCAGCTGGTGGCCCTCGGGCAGACAAGGCTGACAGGACCCTGCTGTCCCCCAGAGTTTGCGTGCCCAGGTTTTGTTGGCAGCTCCAGCCCATCTGCCCTGAGTCACTCGCAGAAGTTTGCTTTGAAATGAAGCTGTTTGATGTAGCAACTTCCTGCAATCCAGCTGCTTCCAGACACTGGGGATTGTTTAGGGATGAGGCATCATCCCCTTTTGAGTGGAGAGCTTGGTTTGGGGGGTGTCCAGGACTCCTCTGAGCTCCTGTGGGTGCTCTGCAGAGCAAGGAGAACGAAAGAGGAGGAAAATCCTGCGCCTCCTTTGTCCGTAACTTGGAGCTGCACCTGCGGATGGGTGGTGGATGCATCCATGGGCTTGTTCCCAAGGCTTAGGAAATTCCCTCGTGTCCGGGGGGTTACAGCCTCCTGTGCTGCCACTGCCTTGCAGATGAGGAACGAGTTCACCATCACCCACGTCATCGTCCCCAAGCAGCTGGGAGGCCCCGACTCCTGCACCACGGAGAACGAGGAGGAGCTCTTCGTCATCCAGGACCAGCACGGCCTCGTCACCCTGGGCTGGATCCACGTGAGTCTCCTTCCCCTGGCACTTCCCTGGCCTCCAGCCCGAAGGGGAAGTTACTGGAGGAGATGGCAGGGAAGGGGCAGCAGCCTCTGGCTGGGTTTCTGCCTCTGAAACTCTTCCCTGTGATGGTACAGTCTCGTTCACTGCTCCAATGGAGAAAGCCAGGCCTGGTTAATGCTTGGGTCCCTTCCTAAAGCATCAAGCCCTTTGAAAGGGAAGGAGGAAAGGTTTAGATGAGATATTGGGAAGAAACTCTTCCCTGTGAGAGGGTGAGGCCCTGGCACAGGGTGCTCAGAGCAGCTGTGGCGGCCCCTGGATCCCTGGAAGCGTCCAAGGCCAGGCTGGACGGGGCTTGGAGCAGCCTGGGACAGTGGAAGGTGTCCCTGCCATGGCAGAGGTGGCACTGGATGTGCTTTAAAGTCCAACCCAAACCATTCTGGGATTCTGTGGAAGTGGGATCTTGGACACGAAGCTCATGTTTCCCCCAGCTGAAAGCCGACTCTGGTGGCACTGTGGGGGCATCCCGAGCTCCCCTCCCAGAGGGACACGTCTGCCCTGCTGTGTCCCTGTGCTGCTCTGCTGTGAGATGTGCCAGTTGCAGGCTCCTCCCTGGCTGCCCCGGTGTCCCCACGGAGCCTTTGGCAGTCGGATCCGGATCCGTGCCAAGCAAAGCCTTCGGAGCTGCTGAGTAATCTCAGCTGCCCCGAGGGCTTGGGCAAGGAAATGCTGCTGCTCCGAGTGCCTGCTCCGTGCAGGGTGGCTGCTCCAGGGCCACCTCTGCAGTGACAGCCCTGCCACGTTCGGGGACCCTCCGGAATTCCTTTGACTCTCCTGCTGGTCTTGGCAAAAAAACCCAAGCAGCAAAAGGAGCAAGAGCTTTCAGCAGGAGTTGAGGTGCGAAATGTGGCTGTCAGCAGGAGCTGGGTGAGGCGGCGGCTCTCAGGGATTGTAGAGCCCTCCATGGAATGTGATATCCTGAAGTGCTGTGGCACCACGGGGTGTGCTGAGCCCCGGGAGCTGCACTTCAGAAACGTGTGAAGTGGCCTGCAAGGCACAAGTGCCCTGCAAGGACATTGCTGTGGCTTAAAGGTGTGATTTTTCATGGCATGTGGCAGGACCGTGGAGCTCCTTTTGTAGATAACTCCAGATGGAAAAGAGGACAATCTAAGAACAATGGGGCCTACGAGAGAGAGAGCTGGAAGGGACTTAGGACAAGAGCAGGACAAGAGCAAGGAGTGTGATAGGACAAGGGGAATGGCTTCCCACTGCCAGAGGCAGGGTTGGATGGGGTATTGGGAAGGAATTCTCCCCTGTGAGGGTGGGGAGGGGCTGGGATGGAATTCCCAGAGAAGCTGTGGCTGCCCCTGGAAATGTCCAAGGGCAGGTTGGACAGCACTTGGAGCACCCTGGGATAGTGGAAGCTGTCCCTGCCCATGGCAGGGGTGGGACTGGATGAGCTTTGAGGTCCCTCCAACCCAAACCATTCCACGATTCCATGAATTACACTGCAGGTGTGTCCCCTGTGCCCTGCAGGGAGCTGTGTCTCCTCTGTCTCAAGATTCCCTTGGCAGCCACGATCCCTTGGGAGCAGTTTCCCGAGCCTGCTGTAAGTGTCCCCGTGTTCCTGTTCCAGACCCACCCCACTCAGACAGCCTTCCTGTCCAGCGTGGACCTGCACACCCACTGCTCCTACCAGATGATGCTGCCCGAGTCCATCGCTATCGTGTGCTCTCCCAAATACCAGGAGTGAGTACGGGCACCAGGAGTCTGGGAGCGGCGTGGGGAGGCTTTTCCCTGTGCCTGGGCTCTTAACCACACCCTTCCTGTCTCAGGTTGCTCAGACTGTGGGGGTGAAATGTCACACGTGTGACTGCCCCGTTTCCAGGGGCTGTGTCTGGGCAGGGGTTGCCCACCCCCGACAGGAGGTTCAGAGCTGAGGAGAGGAGTTTCCCAGGAACTGGGGTGTCCCTCAGCCTCAATCTCTGCTCCTGCTCGAGATGAGCAGCCCCAGAGGTGCTCCTTGGGGCCCAGGGGATGTGGCTGTACCTGCAGAGGCTCGAGCTACAGAGCTGCTGTTCCTTTGCTCCAGGACAGGGTTTTTCAAGCTGACGGAGCATGGCCTGGAGGAGATCTCGTCCTGCCGGCAGAAGGGGTTCCACCCACACCCCAAAGACCCCCCTCTCTTCACAGTGAGTCCCCCTGGGGCCGTGGGGGCCGTGGGGTGGGGGGTTGGTGTGTTGGACACTGCACTTGAATTAAATCCACATTGGGGTGCTGGGCTGTGACCGGGAGGCTCGGCCTGGCACGGGCTGCTCTCCAATGGCCAGAGCGGAGGTGCAGGAACTTCCCGAGGTTTTCCAGGTGTTGGAAGTGTGGTGCAGAGCTCCTGGCTGCAGGAACAGGGCGAGGCAGCAGCCAAGGGCTGCTTGAGGGGGGGATTTGTGTTTGGGGCTTGCCGTGGTCCTCTGTGGCACCAGGCAGGGCCAGCAGCTGGGGCGATCCAAGGAACAGCATCCGAGGGCTATTCTGGGAAGGGCACTGGCTGCAGGTTGTGTCAGGAGGTAGAGGAGGCTCACCTGAGCTGTGGGAACATCTGAATAACCTCTGTCCCCTCTTTTCCTCTCTTCCAGACCTGCAATCACGTGTCAATAGTGGAGAGAGACGTGGTGCTGATGGATCTCCGATAAGCCTCTTGCCTTATCCCTTCACAGGAGCCATCCACCTTCCTTTAGGCCTAGGGAATCGGTTTTCTTCTGTAGCAGATGATTTCTACCGTGTAGTGATCCCTCCCCTCCTTCCCCCCGGTGGAATCGGATCCCTGCCCTCAGCAGGAGCACCTGGAAGCTCAGTGCCTGGCGTGGGGCTGGCGGACGGGGCCGGGGCTCCAGGTGTGGGGAAAAGCCAGCTGGGAGCTCAGAGACAGAAGCCAACACTAATGCAGTTCTTTAACTCCCACCCGCGGCTCCAACGGCCTCCTGGGGAGGTTCCCCGTGACTTGCTGCAACCCTGAGGTGTGGAAACCTCTTCAAGTGCTCTTGGAACTTGCTCAATTGAACCCATGCCCTGTTTTGTCCCTCTTTCCGGGCTGCTTGGTCTCAGCGCAGCTTCCAGGAGCAGATAAATCTTTCCTGCGGTTTAAAATCAGACCTTGCTGACCCCTCTGACCCCCAGACGAGCTCAGTGCTGCTCCTGCTTCGTGGTACTCGTGTGTCTGCCTGGGGAGGGAAGAGGGCCCAGCCTCCTTTGGGATCCCTCTCCCAGCGTTTCAGGGCTGAAGATCCCTGGACGTGGCCCTGCTTTGCAGCAGCGGCCTCACCCCAGCGATGTTTAGGGATGTCTGGAGCCTTCATCCCTTTTCCTGCCCGGGGGATGCCCCGGTGGTACCGTGGAGGAGCTCGGTCTCCTGGCTGCCATCGCCACTCCGGGATGGGATTCCAGCAGCTTTGACCACTTCCATCCTCGCAGATCCCCGTGCCTGATTGCCTCTGCACATCCCAGAGCAGCGGGAAGCCTGTCCTTGCCAAATCCGAGCGCTCCGTGACGTCGCTGCTGTGCAGGACAGAGCCGGGACCCTCCTCCGAGGTGCTTTAGTCGGGTGCCAAGCCGAGATTTTCCTTCCCCGTGCTCCGTGCCGAGCCCACGCCCTCGGGGGGGAGGGAAGCAGCAGCATTCCAAGGTGGAAGGCAGCTGTGCCGAGGGCCGGGCCGAGCCGCATCCCCACATCCCGGCGGGATGGTCGGCACATGGCCGTGCGGGGAGGGGAGGAGGCCGGGGCTGCCTTCCCACCTGGCATGCGAACATCCCCGTCCTCGTGTCGTGTGCTTGTACACCCAGCGCCCCGTGGTGTTCGTTTGACACACATGGATTGGATTATCCGGGCTGGGCCTGCTGTGCCACTCGTTTTCTTTGAGCTCTCTCTGTGGGGTGGGGGTCTGGCTCCGAGGGAATCCGTTTCTTTGGGGGTTGCCGCGCTTGCGGCAGCCCCTGCGTGACAAGTGCTGCTCGCAGCTTTTCCCAAGTCGCTTTTGGGAACAGGCTGGCCCCGGGGGTGGGAAGGGAGCGAGGGGCCTTCAGGGCATCTCTGGGAACTCATTTTCAGACCTAATTAATTTAAACCATGCTCGGAAGGGGGTTGCAGTTTCTGTGTAGGATCGTTCGTCCCGCGGCTCTCCGCAGCACAGAGCAGCTCCTCACCCCGAGGGCTCCCCCGGAGCAGCGTGGGGACACAAAGTGGAAAATCACATCTTGCAAAGCAGCAATCCCTTCAAATCTGTTGGGAATGTCACAAGGGATTTATCCCAGCTCCACATCCCTGCAGGTCTCAGGTGTGAGCTGGCTCCAGGAGAGGAGCTGGTAGCACATCACCACTTTCGTGTTGTCCCAGTGAGTGATAAACCTTCCCTGGGGATTTTCCACATTCCTTGGAGCAGGGAGTTCCTCAGGTCAGGGCCCAGCTGCCGCCTCCTTCCCAGCGCTGCTCCCTGAGCTCCCAGCTTTTTCATCACATTTTTTCACCCCTGAGTCCTCACTTCGTGTCAGTCAATATCCTGGCACTGCTGCCACGAACCCACCCTGGCTCTCCAGCTGTGCCAGATGTGACTGTCACTCCTGAAAATCACCCTGGATGAGGTTGGATTTGGGAGGAGCTGGACCCGGACATAGACTCCACTTTGCAGGAGTGATGTATTGACTGTAAAAATGTGGGTCGTGTGTTTCGGGGGGTTCCTGCAGGCAGGGAGTGATGGTTATCTCCACCTCAGGTAAGGGAATGGATCCAAATCCCTCTCTCCACGGGTTTGCCCATCCTCAGCAGCATCCCGAGAGGTTCCAAGCGTGACCGTTCCCCCTGAGGGAGGTGCCGAGGGCTGGGCCGGCGCCGGGAGTTTTGAAAGGCAGCGGCCAAGCAGGGATTGCCCCCTCCTCGTCCCACGCGGATCCCGGCCTCGCCTGTGCCGTGGGATGCCTGGCGTTCCTGCGAGCATCCCGGGGCTGCCGGCGGCTGGATTGGCTGCGGGGGCCAAACCTTTCCTTTTTAGGCTGCGCTGGGGCCGGGATGGGCCGGGATCCCGCAGGGATGGGGGGAGCCTGGAGCTGACCTGTCCCCAGCAAGAGTGATGAGTCCTGGAGTTGCTATGGGGAGTGTGGGGTTGGTGCTCCCTGGTCTGCACCAGCCCAGGGGTCAGGGATGTCTCTGGGATTTGGGAATGTCTCCCTGCCTCGGGTTGGGATGGGATCCTGGCACAGCCGTGCTCTCTCCACGTGGGGCTCTCCAGCTGCTGCCTCCATCAACCCCCTTTTCCCACCCCCCACCCCGCTGGGTTTGGGGATCATTTATTTTAAAGGGGTTTTTATTCAACATGTCATATATGGCAGCCTTTCCCCTCGGTAAGCTCGTGCTTGGCGGGGACCCAGCCGGGCTGGGATGTGAGGTGGCAGCAGGACCCCGGGGCTGGGGGTGGTGGGGGGACACCAAATGCACGGCCAGGGGACAAACCCGGCCCCTGTGAGCTGTTTCACAGGGAAAGGGAACAACCTGGCAGAGCCATCCCTGGGGGACATTGGAGCTGTGAACGGCCTGGCAGTGCGGGGGGGATCCCCTGTCCCTGCCCTGCCCCCGGGGGGTGACAGCCCAGAGCCCTCCCTCTGGGACAGAGCCATCCCTGGGGGACGTTGGAGCTGTGAATGGCCTGGCAGTGCTGGGGGGATCCCCTGTCCCTGTCCTGCTCCGGGGGGTCACAGCCCAGAGCCCTCCCTCTGGGACAGAGCCATCCCTGGGGGACGTTGGAGCTGTGAACGGCCTGGCAGTGCTGAGGGGATCCCATGTCCCTGTCCTGCTCCGGGGGGTGACAGCCCAGAGCCATCCCTGAGGGACATTGGAGCTGTGAATGGCCTGGCAGTGCTGGAGGGACCCCGTGTCCCTGTCCTGCTCCGGGGGGTCACAGCCCAGAGCCCACTCCTTCCCTCTGGAACCACAGGGCACTCCAGGACCTCTGGGTCCCGTGGATGTGGTGGGACCCTCTGTCGCTGCTCCAGTGCCGGGATGTCCCTGCCCTGGGCACGGCTCAGGATCCGGGGGAGCAGGAGGCAGCCTGGCCCCCTGTGCCTCAGTTTCCCTCGAGCCCCCGTAGCTCTGGGGGTGACTCCGGGGCATCTCTCCTTCCTCCCCCGGGTGCTCCGGGAGACTCCCTGGTGAGGGCCCGTTGTCCTTAAAAAGGCAGCGGGACTTTGGGAGCTGCTGGTTGGCCTCCGCCAGGGCCAGGGGCCTCGGCGGCTCCGCGCCCGCTGCCAAGGCTCGGCCGCGGGGCTGGGGGTGGCTCCGGCCCCCCCGGGCTGTGTCCGGGCTGGGGGGCTCGGGAACAGCACGCCCCTGCCCCTTGGGGGGTCTGAGCTCACCCCACCTCCAAAATCGTCCCGGGAGGGATCAGAGCTGGGCTCACCCGCAGTGCAGGGTCGGGATTTGGACCCACGACCCCCGGCCTGGCTCAGGCCGAGGATTTGGGGCGTGAGGGGCTTTGGGATACCAAAAGCCCAAAAATGGGGGCGGAGAGAGAAAACCACAGGGAGAGGCATCTCAGAAGTGCCGGATGCCAGGGACGCGGGGGAACTGAGGCCGGGAGGAGGCGATGCACCAACCCCGCGCGTCTGCAGCGTCTCAGCCGTGCCAAATTCCCGTCCCGGCTCCGGGGTGTCCCCACGGCAGAGCCCCAACACCCACCTCCACCCGGGTGGGGTTTCTCCACGCGCTCCCCAGGAACTGGAGTTACTTCCACCTCCTTTTTCCGAGCCCGTCGCTTATAAGGACTTGTGTCTCGCTTGTTTATCGGAGCGGAGCATAAAAGGAACGGACTCACAACTGGGCCCGTGCCTCCCAAGCACCCCTACCATACATTTTCCTACAATAATTAACTGTGCTGGGTCCTACCACCAGCCCAAGGTCAATTTAATGAAATAAAACACCTTATATGGCCATATGGCCAACACACCATCACTGAGCCTATTTAGGGTCTTTGTTTAGAGAGGATCCGCCTCTGAGGTTCCACGGGCTCGCTGGTATTTATACCCACGGCACATCGGGGCTCGGTCCCAGAGGAAAGGAGCTCTCGCCTCTGTGGTGAGTACTGCCCTGCCCAGCCCTGCTTCCCTTTTTCCTTGGAGGAGGTCGGGCAGGAAAAACACCCGGGGGGGTTTTGGGGTGCCCCAGCATTTATGGGGTGACCCCAGCTGGGTTTGCGTGGCGCAGAGGGGGTGCCAACCTCGGCACAACCCCACAGCTGGGGGCCTCCCTGGAGGTCACAAGAGCTGGGCTGAAGCCAAAGCAGGTTGTGCTCTTGCAGAAACCCCTGTGATTTGGGGGTTTTTTTGCTTTTTGGGTTCCTGCAAGGTTTTGCCTGTTTCCCTCTGGATTCGGGAGCTCATCCTCTGGTGCAGGGGGCACCCCCTGGGAAGGGCTATATTTTTTTTCCCCATTTTTGGGAGTGGATGCGAGGTCAGAGCAGCAAGAGGCTGCTGAGACAGAACCGGATGAGAGGGCATCACCTGCCACCCCCCTGCCCGCTTTTTGGGGGCACCGGGCAGGCGTGGCAGCACCGGAGCTCCCCGGGGAGCGCGGGCAGGAGGCTTTGGCACCGATTTTGGCACCGGCTGGAGAAGGATGGAGAAGCAGCATCAGCGTGGAGCAGCAGCCACGGGGAACGAGCATCGCCCCGCTGCCAGCATCGGCCCGTGGAGGATTTTCGGGGCTGCCCATCCCCAAGGACTCCAACGCTTCCAAGCCCAAAGCCGGACGCGTGGCACGGGATAAAGCCCGTCCCCCACCCGCTCCTTAACGCCGCTTTCCCCCCTCGCCACAGCTTTTGCCCCAGGTCCCCCTGACCGCCAAGCGCTCCCGGCCCCACCATGTGCGAGGAGGAAACCACTGCCCTGGTCTGCGACAACGGCTCCGGCCTCTGCAAGGCCGGGTTCGCCGGCGACGACGCCCCTCGCGCCGTCTTCCCCTCCATCGTGGGGCGGCCCCGGCACCAGGTGGGTACCCGGGGGGGCCGGGGCGGCCCCCACCCTGCCCTAATCACCGACCCGTGGCTAACGAGGCCTCTCTCGGCGTTAGGGTGTCATGGTGGGCATGGGGCAGAAGGACAGCTACGTGGGGGACGAGGCGCAGAGCAAGAGGGGCATCCTCACCCTCAAGTACCCCATCGAGCACGGCATCGTCACCAACTGGGACGACATGGAGAAGGTGAGACCCTCCCGGGGCGGGGAGCGGGTGGCAGCCCTGCCTCCAGGTTGGGGTAAGACCCCAATTCTTTGCCCGCCTTAGATCTGGCACCACTCCTTCTACAACGAGCTGCGTGTGGCCCCCGAGGAGCACCCGACCCTGCTCACCGAGGCACCCCTCAACCCCAAGGCCAACCG
>VWPU01008832.1:7722-39052 GCA_013398955.1 Callaeas wilsoni
GGATGGATGGATGGATGGACGGATATCCCTGCTCTCTGAATGGCACAGTAATAAAGCCTCACTCTCACAAGGCCTGGAATATTCCCGTTGGAAATTGCAGACATTTTGTCTCTCTTTTCCCCCACAGCAGCACCAGAGGGTCCCTGAGATCTCAAAGGAACCAGACCAGAAATCTGAGGTGGATCAGAGCAGCTGCTGATGGATCTGGATGAGCCAGGGGACGAGGGGCTGGCCAGAGGCTGAGGGTGATGCTTTGACCCCTGGCCAGGTGGCTGCACCAACGTGCCTCAGTTTCCCTCTCCTACAACACGGATAACGACCCTTCCTTCCTTAGAAAGCCCTCTGAGGACTGCTAATCCTAATTTTAAAACACAGGTGCTTTGCTCTTAAGACAAGGCTGGCAGCAGTTTGGGAGATTAGCAGGGGGTGTTTCAGCGTGCTGGGTTATGGGCTGCCCAGGTTAAATGAGCTCGTCAGGGCAGATCACTCAGGCTGGTTCTGGGAAGCGGCAAGATTCGAAGGAAATGCTTCTTGTTTTTTTTAAAAAAAAGCCAAAAAAGATAACAAGAAGGAATACAACAAGAAGGAATTTCAGCTGATCCTCAAAGTGAATTTTCTTGAAATATATAGCTTTTAACTCAATACAAGGTACCCTGTGGAGCTTCTGCCTGAGGAAAAGTTTGGAGAAGAAGGTGTACGGAGCAAGTTTCTCGTGTTTTAATGACTGTGTAATTTGGTCCACACCAAGGGAAAAATGTGGAAATAATCGAGGGGGGCAAAAAACACCCACAAATTATCATATACAGATTTCTTGTTTTACTTCCTTCTGATAAAGAGGTAAACCCTAATTATTGACACCAATCTAATAAAGTCACAAAGGTCTTCTAGACAGTCTTCCAGGTTTCCCTAATAAACACTAATAAAGTGTTTTAATGATTGTAATTTGGTCCACACCAACGGAAAAAGGTGGAAATAATCGAGAGGGGGCAAAAAACACCCACAAATTATCATATACAGATTTCTTGTTTTACTTCCTTCTGATAAAGAGGTAAACCCTAATTATTGACACCAATCTAATAAAGTCACCAATTTTTTCTAGACGATCTTTCAGGTTTCCCTAATAAACCCCCTAAGGGGGCAGCCAATTTAGCGAAGTGTTGATACTCAGGAGCCAGCAGCCGGCAAACACGAGTCGCAGACCTTGGAAAAGCAAAGGTTTTTTGTGTTTGTGTTCACCTGCCCCACGCGTGGGCAGCCCCTGCAGAGAGAGCACCCCTGAAACAGGGACTGGAGGAGAGGGATGGGATTGGAACTGCCAGGGTAAGAACCTGGAAAAGCCGAGCTGCTGAGGGACGGAGAATTAATTAAGAGCAGAGAAATAAACCCAGGGAAACCCTCCAGGACCTCAGGCACTGTGTGAGCACCTCTGAACCTTGATCTGCTTTAAAACCATCTCCCCTTAACAGACCTCAGAGCAGCACTTCCCTCTGATAATGCTGGGTCCCTTTTTGCCTCGCTGCACTCTGCTCTATTTTAGTGCAAACAATGGACCCCTCGTCACTTTTAAGAGCTGCAGTGTTTAATTTCGAGCCTCTGTGCTGGTATTTGCATAGGAAAGGGGATTTATTCAGGGTTGCAGTGCCGCTGATTGAACAGAAGCAGGGGGAAAAATACCTTCTGCATTTCCCAATACTAATTATAGATCGCAATTTAATTGAGCCATCCTAAGTGCACAGTGTACTTATAGTGCCCAGGGAGCAAAAATAGATGGGGCTGCTGGGCTGATGCAGCAAAGACATATTGTTCTTTCTCCCTCAGCAGAATTTCGTCTTGGATCATACACAGCAAAGCAAAGGGAGTAGAAAATTCAAACAAGCGACTTCTTCAAGTTTAAAGGAGTTTTAAAGATAAAGAAATTACGTTTTGGTATTTTAAATGCACATACTTGATAAAATACAGAGATCAAGTCAAAGCTCATTGATTTTTCTTGGAGGAGGAAGGCAGATAGAATCTCTAAAGCTGAAAATAAACCTCCAAAGCATTCATTCATTCATGAGAAAAGCCTATCGTTGATATTTTACCACAAATAATAAAAGGCAGAGAAATAAATAAATCATCCTTCATTTACCATAGAGAAGAATCAGAGAGCCTGCACTGTATGTCCTGATAGTCAGAAAAAAATCAGAAATAAGAGTAACCTTAACACGGGGTTAGAAGGAGCAGGGAAGGACTTACCTACTGCCTCTGTCTTGAGAATGTGCAGGGAGAACAGGGCAAGGAACAGCAATTCCATTCTCTGTTTTAAATAGGCTCAGTGTTGAAACCAGAATTGATTAGACTCCTCAGGATGTGATCACATTTCTGCTCTCAGTTTTATACTGGAGTAGTCCAGGACAGACCTGAAAGCCATAGCAGGAAGGTGAACTCCTCCCCTTTGTAATTTCTCCAGATTTGCCCTGCTCCTGATTTGCCTAAATTTATTCATTCTCCAAAGTGAATGGCAAAAGGAGCGAGGCTTTCTGGCACCGAGCAAGCAGCCTTTAGTGAATAACCGAGGCTTTGCCACCTGCCCAGCTCCAGCAGCCTGGCAGTGAAACGCTACATTTTTATTTACGGGGAGTTTTTCTCCTGGCAGCCTCATGACATTCAATTAACACGCGTGTTAACGTTTCCTTAGGAAAAAAAACAACCCCGTGAGACAAATAAAACCCCACCTCCCCCACACTTCTACCCCACAGTTCTCCAAACGGGATTGGAGTTGATTTGTGGGACTGGAAATGGGAATTCCATGTGCAGCGACAGGAAATGTTTATTAGGTGACATACGACACCTTACGAATGTAATTAAGTCATGACACTTTTAAAAATACTCCTTTTTCTCAACTTTCTGCTGCTGTAGTATGATATAAGATACAGATTTCTCTTTTTTTAGTTGTCCCCTTTTTGTTCCTATCTAAACTTTTAAATTCCATCCTTGGAATTCAACGTGATTCAGGGGCAACTCAGACTTTACGGTCGACAAAGAAAAGCGACACAGCTTTATTACAGACACAGCATCTTCTTCGGGATTTTTGGGGGCTGGATTTTGACCCGACTGAGGAAAACTGGGTGAACGAGGCAGTGAAACAACTTCTGTGCCCAGGTGCCCGTGGGGTGCAGCCGCGGCGCTGGGTGGGAGGAGAGTGGGATGCCCAGGAGGGAGGGAGGGATGGATGGAGGGATGGAGGGATGGATGGATGGAGGGATGGATGGAGGGATGGATGGAGGGATGGATGGATGGAGGGACGGATGGAGGGATGGATGGATGGAGGGATGGATGGATGGATGGATGGATGGATGGATGGATGGATGGATGGAGGGATGGATGGATGGATGGAGGGATGGATGGAGGGATGGATGGATGGAGGGATGGATGGATGGATGGAGGGATGGATGGATGGAGCGAGGCGATGCTGTCGCAGCTGCTCTGAGCACACAGGGCCACTCAGCAGAGGCTGAACGCAGCAAAAAGGAGCCAAAAAACCTCCCCTTGCCCTGCCAGGGCTCTCGCGGTGGGGTCGCGGGGGCTGCGGCGGCACCCGCACAGCCGAGTCAGGGCAGCTCCTTTTTCCGCAAAAACGGGGCTATAAATAAGTAAATAAATAAATAAATAAATAAATAAATAAATAAATAACATTCCGACAGTGAAGATCTGCCGGGAGTGTTTTTCCATCCTGCATTCGGCTGCTCCCGGCTGCACGGACGCTGATCTGCCTGGCACAGGGTGATGAGGTAAATAACGACCGCGGGGGGAGAACGATGCGGGAATTGTTGGCGTTCTCTCCCTTCCGAGCGCGGAGCTCTCTGCGGAGCCCGGTGAGTGCCGAGCTCGGACAGCAGCAGGGCGGGGCCGGGCGCTGGCAGCCTCCGAGGGCACCCAGGACACAATTCCCTCCCGGGCTCTGCTCCTGCCCTGAGATGGTCCTCGCTGGGGAGCTCAACCAACACCTCTGCATTTTTTCTCCCTGCTCTATTTCTCCGTAGCTCTCTGAAACCCTCTGTTCAGGACTGAAAAGGTGAGGGGTAGAAATTTTGGTCTTGAAAATCAGAATTCTTGATTTATTTCTTTTTGGTTTTCTTTCTTCCCCCCGCCCCCCCCTTCTTTTTGTTTCTCAGCCTTCCAGCCTGTCACTATCAAAGTGGTAGTACACTGCACTGCAGTGACATTAATTAAACCTTTATTTCAGCTCTAAAGTGAAGGCACACTCAGGCAAAAACATTCTCTTTCCTTCTAAAGCCTGTAATCTAAATAAGCAAGGCTGACATCATTTGATAACCTTATTTTTATTTTTTTTCCTGACAAGTGCTTGGATATCAGTTCTTGATGGCTCCATAGAACTTCAGGATAGTTCTGACTCCTTTCAAAACCAAAACCGCCCTGAGATGGTGCCATCAAGTACTGGGTGCGTTTTACAGAAACACTTTTGGACCTTGAACCCGAGGATGGACAGGATCTCGGTCAGAGGAGATGACACAAAGTTAAGCAGGGCATGGCACCAGATCACTGAATTCCAGGCTAGTTTTTCCTGGCAGCCGCAGGGTAGGGAAGGACAGGTGGGAATATCAAATCCAGTGAAAACCACACCTATTTTGTGGCCTTGAGAGCCATGGCAGCAAAGGCTGAGAGGGGGAGACTGGCTGGAGTCCAAATCCTGGGCAGGGATGAGCTGACCCAGGAGGGATTGCCCCTGCAGCGGGACAGGGAAGCTCTTCCCAGGGATTTCAAACACGGATGGGTTTCATGACTGGAGGGGGTGACTGGGGATCCCACCCTGCAGAGTGAGAAAACACAGAGTGCTCTTCACTCAGCTCTGTGCTCTCATTTTATTCGTTAGAGCTCCCACGCCACTGAGCAGGAAATCTGGAATTCCAGAGCTCCTGGTGAAGCACAAACACTAAAGCTTCATCTTCCTTGTGCTCTGATCCTCCCTGAGTCTGCTGCACTGAGAATGCTGTTCCAGCACCAGCTCATTCCAAGGAGCAGCTGGGAGCAGGGATAAGATGTATTCTGCCTTCTTCACACCCAGCTGGCCACGGAGAGGCTTTGTTTGCCACACACCTGGTTTCAGGTGTTTATCTGTGCTCGTCTCCCTTCGGACAGCTCAGGTTCTCCGAAGGGATCACTCCAAAGCTGGGAGGCAAAAATTCCTCCAAGAGAGTGGCTGGGGGTGGGGAGGAGCAGAGCTCTCTGTTTTCAAAACAGCTCCGAAAAATCTTGGAAGGAGATCATACATCCCATTTGTGTCTTCCTCTCCAGAAAGGAAGGCTTTAATCTGCATAAATTGAAACATAAATTGGATAAATAGGCTTCTTATTTGTATTACTCCCTTTCCTGACTGTTTCTTCCTTGCAGGCCTCATGATGCCCATGCAGAGGCTGGGCAGAGGGATACTCTGATCCCACAGCTTTGCTGAAGGTCACGGCAGTGAAACTTGGATTCACAGAATGAATCTGCTGAGCTGCTCACGTCACTCGACAATTTTTGGGCCAGGTTTGGTGTTTGCAGCGTGGTGACCGTGCAGAGCTGAGTGCAGGGACAACTGGGAGAAAGCAGAACCATCCCACCTCCCGAGGCGTGGCGTCAGGAGCTGAGGGTGAGCTCAGGGAGAAGGTGGCAGGGCAGAAAGCAGGGCGCAGAAAGCCCTCGTCCTGTGAGCACCTGGATTTTCCGGGTGCACCTGACTGCGAGGGGCACCAAAGCACCCGTGGCTCTTGCTACAGCTCCTCTCCTCCCCGTGCTGTGGGATTCCCATTTCCATCACAAGGATGCAGCTTTTCTGCTGCAGCTTTTCTGCTGCAGCTTTTCTGCTGCACTCCAGGCACAGTTCCAGCTCCCAGCGAGCTGACAGCCCGAGGGACGCGCGGTTGCTGTGCCGCTCCCCAGGGTGAGGGTGGGAGCTGTCCAAAGGTTCCTGTGCCGAGCTGGGGCTCCGCTCCTGGGTGAATTCCCTGGCCTGGAATCAATTTTGGCATGTGCCAGCTGGGGCCTCTTGTTCCGAGCCCTTGTGGGTGGCACTGGAGGCTGAGAGCTGCAGCTGGGGGCAGTTCTGAGGCCGCCAGCTCAGGTGGGTGAACTCGGATTTCCCACAGCAGCCACTTGAACCATCACTGAAAATTCAGCCTGAAGCCTCTCGTGCCTCTTTCTCAGTCTCTTCAGCATGGTCAGTGGTTATTGTCTTCTCCACAGGCACAATCAACAGAGAATTCCACGAAATAAGGCCATTTCTTACACATACATCAAAATAATTCGAGCATTTAGATAAAGAAATGTAAAAACAATCCCAGAACTACCAAAAAAAAAAATCACAGAATTTAAAAAACAATGTTGCAGAAGGTGAAATCTCGATAAGTATAAATCAAAGGCTGCCCACAGGAAGGTACAGTCAGTGTTTGAGGTGTCAGCCTGAGATCCTGGAGATCAGATTGAGTTCCCTGGAATCCTGTGTCACCTTAAACAAACAATGGGATTGTTCTTTCCCCATTTATAGGAGGCAGACAGCAATTTCCTCAGAGGTGTATAGTGAGGGTAAATACAGGGAATGCTGCACAGTTCCTGGAATATGGGACTAGAAAAACGCCCTTGAATTGAGGTCGTTCCATGAAGAGGTTGGGCTTTAAATTTAAAGCATTTTTCATCTGGTTTTGGGAGCTCCAACTGCATCACAGAGGGTTGGAATATACAAACCTAGGGGTTTCTGTATATTAAAGCCCAGTAAAAAAGCAGCTTCCACACTATTGTTTCCCTTAATCCAGCAGCATTATGCTAATTTGTATGCAATTCTATTAGGGAAATCAGATTACAAATCTTTTGTGGAGAGCTATTTATACCACTTGATATTACTTCAATTACGTTCTGATCTCGCATCGTTTAGTGTTTTGTGCTCGAGCACCAAATTTTCAAATTAGAGCAACTTCAAGCAGCATTTTCAGGACTATCTAGAGCACTTTGGAGCCCACGTTCGCAGATGAGGTATTTTTAGCAGCCAGGGTACTTTCGGAGCCACTGTGCTTTGTGGATGTTCCGTGTCCTGTGCCCACCTGGGCCGCGCTGCCGCTCTTGCTGGGAGCGAAAGGATCTGCTGGGCTGGCACGGAGGTGACAGAAATAGTGGGGCCCTTGTTCAGCAGCAACCTCACACCAGAGGTGTGGCTGCCAGGGCTGCTCCAGCTGGGCTCACAAAGGGGTTTTATCTGGGACACCGGGAGAGGAGGGTTTTATAGGATGTTAATACACCCCCAGGCTCGATTGAGCAGTTCTCAGCCCTCAGTTCTATGAAATCGTTCCCTTGTGACCATCTGAAATGCTTGCTACTTACTTAGACTTGTATAAAGTATAATAACCATGTGGGCTTCTAAGCAGGGGTTCAGAGATGCAGCGAGGCAGGAGTTTAGAGTGAGGAATGAATTATTTATTACATTTACAATCTCATTTATATATTCTAGTTCCATAAAGCAATTGAACAGTGCTCACACTTCTCCTAGGGTGATTGGTCAAAGTCTCAGACACCCACTTAGAAATGTTTTTTCCTAATATAATGTACACAAGGTCAGAAGATAACAGATATGAAGTTATTTACAAAAACCCTATCTATTGTTTACATAGCTTACACAGCAAAGGAAAAGTTCTCATAGAATGAATGCAAGAAGAGAAAATTTCCCTGTTAACAGCATTTCAGCATCCACATAACCATACCTTAAAAGTGTATTCATTAATTACAAAGTGTTCCTAGTACACAAAAATTGTGTATGCTAACTGCACATTAAACTGAATATACTTTCACACACTTCAACAGGGAAAAAAAAAAAAAAAGGAGTCCTAGAATTTATGGTTTTAAGCTCAACATTTTAGCCGAAATTTCTTACGTTTTAAATTTGGCAGAGCTATCAGAGCTCACAGATTCCCATCTCTGGGGCTGGAATTGCTGCTGTAACGATCAGTGCTGAATGTGGGAGCTCAGCTGAGCTGCCTGGCAAGGCCGTGGTAGAAAATTGTGACCAGTGAAGATGAATCCTCGTCGAGGTAACAACAAAATATGAACTGAAGCAGAATAAATAGCGTGGCTTTACCTGGGTAATTGTCCTGCTCAGCTGTTTAGAATCTCCCCGCTCCCACTGCACCCTGTATTTTATTCCAGCAGTGCCCTCTGCTGAGAGCATGGAATGTGTGTCCCGAGAGCTTTTTTTCCTCCCTTAAATCTCAAGTATTTTCAATCTAAGTTCTCAAAAATCATTTGCATTTAAAAAGATGGAGAAAGGAAAGATACGATGGTGTTGATGCTGATTTATTAATGAACAAGCCACATTAAATAAACACAAAATATCCTGCAGCAAAGGCACGGGTAGTGATGTCTGCTGGTTTTTAGCTACATTCTCGTGCAAGAATTAAGTGGGAAAAGGGCATTTTCTGGGCTGTTGGGGTCCAGGCTGGTGACACAGCACCAATGTTTTGTTTCAGCTCCCTCAGCCACATGCTCCCCCCTCCAAACCCCCAAAATTCTGCTCTCCCTCTCCTGGCTCTCTAATCCTTTATGATCTAATTAATTTGTGAGCTAGAGCCAAATTCGCTTTGCTCTGTTTTAGAAAATCCTTGAAGAATTTTAAACTGCAGGTGTGACCACTCATCTCCCCGAGCCCTGGCCGGGTTTTGCTCTTGTCAAAGGTTGCTTTCAGCAGCTCATCCGTGTGGCAAATGAGTTTTGCAGTTTGGGCTATCCTAGCAACTCAGTGGTGATGGGCACGGCCCCCAGCTGGCAACCCGAATATTGAGAAACACACCTGGTTAAAGTTTAATCCCTGTCATGATGATGATGATGTGGCAGCGGGAGCTGAGTGTCAGGAGAGGTTCTGCACGCGGGGAACGAGGTGGGAGCTCTGAGCGGGTATGGGATGAGCAAAGCCGGCCTCGGTAGGGGCTGAGAGGAGGATTTCCCACCATGAATGGGTTCCCAAACTGCTCTGCCAACTACACCAAGGTCTGGAGTCACTACTTGGTGCTCGCCCTGGGCATCCCCCAGCTGACCATCAACGTGGCCTCCGTCATCTTCAACTGCACCGTCATCTTCATCCGCCTGGCCACCCGCGACCTGCACAAGCCCATCTCCATCCTCTTCTGCAACCTGGCCGTCTCTGACCTCTTCACCAGCTTCTCTGGCTTCTGGATTTCCATGCTGTTCATCACCAACCCCGACATCACCATCTTTGGCTCCAAGGACATGCTGGCTCCCTACGCCCTGTACACAACGTCCATTTTATCCACCGTCTACAACCTGGTGAGCATCGGCGTCGAGCGCTACCTGGCCGTGGCCGAGAGCATGAGGACGAGGTTCAGGGTGGCCAGGAACCACTCCATCGCCGTGGTCTTCGTCAACTGGGTCCTGGCTTTCTTCCTGGGCTGCCTGCCGCTGATGGGCTGGAACTGCCTGCACGCGGAGAGGAGCGTCTCGGCGCTCTACAGCCCCTTCTGCGTCAACTACCTCATCTTCATCGCCATCCCCAACGTCGCCGTGGCCTTCCTCGTCCCCCTCTTCACCTACCTGAGGATCATCATCATCCTGAGGAAGAGGAAGCTGAGGATGAAGGCGTGCGGCCAAGCCACGGGCACCTACAAGTCGGCGGAGATCCAGGTGGCCAGAACCAGCATCTCCATCTGGCTGCTGGCGCTGGTGTCCTACGCCCCGTTCTTCGCCGGCGTCATCTTGGACGCCGCCAACCGGCGGTGCCACGCCGACCTCTACCCCGGGGTGTACGTCTTCAGGAACTGCACGGCCATGCTGATCACCATCACCTGCCTGGGCAACCCCGTGCTCTACACCCTCAAGCTGCGGGCGCTGGGCGCCAAGCTGAAGGCGCTGCGCTGCCTCTCCGCCAACCGCGTCCGGGCCTGCACCATCGAGAACGTCTAGCTGGGGACACCCAGCACCGAGCAGAGGGGCATCCAAACCCCGGCAGCGGGCTCAGACGGCTTCCGAAAAACACCCGCGGGCACGCGGTTCAGCGGCGAACGCGGTGGTGGAGGGTTGGACTCGACGATCTCCGAGGTGTTCTCCGGCCACGGGCGCCTGGCCGGGGTGCAGAAAGCGGCGCAGGCAGCTGTGGCATGGGGGACGGAGCCTGCTGGATCCTCCCAGCAGCGTCCCCGCTCTCCCAGTCCCTGTCCCCGCACGGGGCAGCCCCGCTGTGCCCGGCTGGTGCGTGGGAGCAGGGCAGCTGTTTTCCCTGCGGTTCAAAATGACTCCATCACCGCTGTTTACTTTGTGCTGGGGACAGGCTGGGGCCGTGCCCGCTGCGCTCACGTCCCTCCGGTGTGGGCTGCGGCTCTTTCACCCTCTTCAGGGGTGGAACAGCTGGAAAATTCCCAGGAATTCGGGGGAAAACGGCTTTTTACTTCCTCGTTTAGTCACTCAGATGGTGACTCTTTGACTGCTGGGTGAATTTTATTAACAGGGGCACTCAGCACTGTTTCCTTGCTGTAATTTTAATTGCTGGATGAGGTGTTTTTGTGAGGTATTTTGGCTACACTTTCATATTTCTGCTTATAGGGCCACGCTCCAGTCCCTGGCTTGTGAAATTTGTGCTGCTCTGGGTGAAAACCTTGGCTGGGTTCTTCAGGATCAAAACTGCAGTCAAGTTGCCTGTAGAAAAAGAAATAAAACTGTCAAGACCAGATGTTTTGTAGGAGAAAAAGGTCTTAACTCCTCCCTCTTAAAAAAAAGGAGTTGGTTACTGAATATTTATTTAGCAGATGTTATTCTGTCAGATCTCAGTGGAGATGGATGCTTACTCTTAGTCGCACTGGGATATTCCCTAGAAGAACCCAATGTTTAAATTTCTTTAGGAGCCTGGAGTGCATAGATTTTGTGACACCGTGTTTCTGGTTCTGCACTGCTCAGCTGCTGCTCTGTGGTATTTCATCAACGTACAGCAATAAAATTCCACCAAAATCCGCACAGTGATGATGCTCTCACATTCACCACACACAAGATCCCACTTGCAGCAGCCCTTGGAGCTTTCGGGGACTTCTTTCCAGTTTCTTTGCTCTGTTGTTGTTTCCTCATCTCTGTATCTATCTGTATCTTTATATCTACATCTATTTACATATTTCATATATGCCTATACCTCTCCCTACACCTATCTCGATATATACATCTCTCTCTCCGCTCCCTCATATACAGACCTATCTCTCTATAGACCTATATCCGTATCTCTCTCTATATTTATCTATTTATAGAAATATCTCGAAATATCTCGATATAACGCCCGGGGCCGGGTCGGGCGATGGATTAAGCGCGCCTGGCCGCCGGCGCTCGGCGGTGGATTAGCAGCCCTGGCCGGGAAGCGGAAGCGGAAGGGGAAGCGGCGGGCGCGGCCATGCGGGCCCCGGGGCCGTGCGCGGTGTGCGGGGCCGGGGGCGCGGCCCGGTACCGCTGTCCGCGCTGCGGCACCGCTTAGTGAGCGAGGGACGGGACGGGGAGGGATGGGGGGCACGGCCCGGTACCGCCGTCCGCGCTGCGGCACCGCTCAGTGAGCGAGGAATAGGGGGCACGGCCCGGTGCCGCTGTCCGCGCTGCGGCCCCGCGCAGGGAGCGAGGGACTGGGCGGGGAGGGACGGGGGGCACGGCCCGGTGCCGCTGTCCGCGTAGTGAGCAGGGGAACGCGGAACGGGGAACGCGGAACGGGGAACGCGGAACGGGGAACGGGGGCTGCGGTGAGCGGAGCGGCGGGCCGTGCTCTCACGCTGTTCTCCCCGCAGCTGCTCCGTGCCGTGCTGCCGGAGCCACCGCGGTGAGTGCGGGCCGGGAGGGGCCGGCAGGGCCCGGGGCCGGCCCGGGGCTGACGCGGCTCTGTCCGCAGAGCGCTGCGCGCCCGATCCCGAGCGGGAGGCGGCCGGACAGGGCCCCGGCCCGGCCCCCGCACACAGCCCCTGGTCCGTGGAGGACATCCTGAGCGAGGAGGACGAGCGGGACCGCGTCCCGCTGCAGAAACTCAAGCTCCTGGGTAATTTGGGGAATTGGGGCTTCTGCAGAGCGAGCGGGAATAGAATCGCTGGAGTTCCGCGTGGAGCTTCAGCTTAGCCCAGGCCTAAAAGCGTTAAAAGTTAAGAGATGTGTCCCTTTGAAAGTTTGTTTGCAAAATAAGGGTGGTCTCGGCCACATTTGTGACTGATTTTTTCCTCGTTCAAGGAGAATCAGAAGAACTGAGGGATTTGCTGCTGAACCCCCACCTCCGGCAGCTGCTGCTCACCATCGACCAGGCTCCCGACAAAAGCTCCCTCATGAGGAAGTTCATGCAGGAGCCCCTGTTCGTGGAGTTTGCAGACTGCTGCCTGAGGATTGTGGAGCCTCCCGAGAAGGAGAACGTTCTCCCCGAGTGAGCTGCTTTGGGAATGTGTTTTTGGGTTTTTTTTCCCCTTAAGCTTTTTTAATTTTTTGAGGTTTGCCAGCAGCCAGAGATGCTCCATGGTGTCTTGGTCGCTTTGCCCGTGCTCTGATTTCAGTTCAGAGCTCACAGACAGGGATAGGGTTGTGTTAAGACAGATTTTTAGATCCTGGGGGTTGAACTGGATACTCTGTGGAATTCTCTCTGTTGGCACAGAAATGCTCGCAGCCATGGGAAATGTTATTTCATGGTGACAGTATTAACTATATTATTAAATATATTTGCATTTATTTTAATCCACGAGTACTCTGAGATGTTTTTGTTCGCTAAAGGTCGTTGGGAAGGGTCAGACACCTTGACAAGGCATTGAGCAGTTTATTTTAAATGACATACACAGAGCAGCTGAACATTTTCAAGATCCACGAGCAACAAAGGGACGGTTCAGAGCACCTCTGCTGAGCCCCTGGGCAGGGTGGTGCTGCTTGGGCAGCTCTGCAGACAGCTGGCAGCTCTGAGAGGCGGTAGATTTTGGTTCTGTAGATAAAAGCAAGAGCCCGGCCTTGCTTTTCCCTGAGACATCTGCCCTTAGTGTTGCAGCTGGCTGCTCCTCGCTGCCTTGGTCACAGGGAACGCTCGCGGCTCAGTCAGGACAGTCACACCTCTGAGAGTGCAGCAGGAATCAGGAATATTTGCATTATTTGCTCTCTCACGGGCAGCCTGTTGCTCGTGCAGGCCGTGCCAGCAGCGTTCAGTTCAAGTATCTATTGCTTCAAGCACCTGATCTGTTTGAATTGATTTGTTCCCATAGCGTTGGTATTTCCTGTAAGGTGTGCACTGGGGGGGAGGAGCTGCCCCCACACACTCTAAATTTAGTGTATATTTTAATGTCTGTTACAAATGTATTATATTCCATCACCTTGTGCGTGCAGGGCAGCGCTGGGGAGGCTCTGAGGTAGCAGCAGAAGTGGACTTTGAGTGATCTGAAAGCAGCAGCTCGCAGGGAGCCCTCCCTGGAGGCCAAGGCCAGGGCAGCAGCAGGGGCAGAGCCTATGTGGGCAGGAGTTCCTCTCTGTCCAGCAGGATCTGGTTGAATCCCGTGATGGAGAACGCATCCCTGCGGGGGCTGACGTTGGCAAAATGCAGCGGGGACCTCCTGCAGTGGAACTTGACAGAGCCCTGCAAGGAGCAGAGGGGAGAGTTCAGCCAGATGTGCAGCTGGTTTTGTTACTCACATTTAGTTCTTCACTACATGAGCCACTGTGGATGAGGACAGAGGAGCCTGCTACAAATGGATTTAAGAGGAATGGTCACTATAAAAAATACCAGTTCTGTAAATGGAACTGAAACCAGCTCAGACTCTGGAGGTTGGAGTGTTCAGTACTGAACCTGGCACGGTCTGTAGTAGCTGTGGCCAGATCTTGCACCCAGAATTTGATGCAAACACAAAAATGTTCCTCCCCCCTCCCCGGAGCCGAAGGCCATCTGTAACAGTGCAGGTTCTGAGGGAAGCCCGCGCCTGTGCCCTGGTGGGAAGGGCCATCCCAGCCCATTCCCAGCGAGGGTCGGTACCTGCGGCAGGGCTCTGACGGAGGCGATGCCGCAGCCCCGGGCCGAGCTGTCCCCGCTGGAGGTTTCCCGCAGCCTCCACAGGCAGCTGAGCAGCGGCAGCGCCCTGCGGGGCCCCGCGGCACGGCCCGGGGCAGCAGCCAGCAGCACACGGCCCGGGGGCCAGAGCCGCACACCTGCCTGCAGGGGCCAGAACCGCACAGCTGCCTGCAGGGGCCAGAGCCGCACAGCTGCCTGCAGGGGCCACGCCGCATGCAAAGAGCAGGGAGGCTTGGCCACGGTAGCTCCAGGAGCTGAAGATTTCCCTTCCCCCTCGTCCAGTTCTGCTGCTGCAAACGCGGCCACTTTTGCCTAAAAAAGACACAGAACAACGGTATTCTCAAATGGTCCTGGACACAACCTAGGACTGCAAAACTAAGAGTCTGAAAAAGAGGGGATCTGGAAGGACAGCACACCCCGATTTCCATGCAGGTAAGGAATGAATTTATTCTGCGGGGTAAGCCAGAAGCAGCTGTACAGGACTGGCCTCTGCTCCTCAGCTGCACAAGAGCTTTCTGGTTTGTAGTTCTAGCAGTGAGTACTTTGTCAGTGCTGTCCTGTGCCCCCATACTCACTTTCCATCTCCTCCAGCCACGCTTGATGACACCGGCAGCCCTGCGCATCCTCTGGAAGCGATTCTTGGCTAACCAGGAACGAACAGCTGAGGAGTTAATGGAGAGAAATGTGAGTGCAGAGAATCTCAGCAGCTCTTGCACACAGTGTGGGAGATGGCACTTGCCCACTGGTGCCACTGTAACCCCCCAGTGTGACTGGAAATGTCCCTTGTTCACTTATTCCAGCCCCACCCTTAGCAAGTCACCTGCTTGGATGAGAGTTGCAGAGCGTTTCTCCTTTGCTGTTTTCTTCTCTTTAAATCTTCTCCAACAGCACTGAATGCAAAATGCCTTCTCATTCAACACCTCTGCTCTCCTGGCTTCCAGGAGCTCCAGCTGCAGTGGGACAGGAGTCTGGAGTTAGTACTCAGGGATGGAATTGTGCTCGCAATTCTTCCCTCTTTTACAGCCTCTCGGTGCTTGTCAGGGGACCACAGCCTCATTCCAGTGTCCTTTGACTGCTGGATTGGGTTTGGGAAGTGACAGCACTTCATTAGTGCTTTTTAGGTAACATGGAAATGAAAATGGAAGTACTTGGGGGGGGAAAGTGGAGCCTCCCAAGGCTCCCAAGCAGCAGCAGGTTCATCCCAGCTCCACTGAAGGGGCTGCATCCTGCAAGCTTGGCAGAAGTGCCTTTGTCTCCTTCATTTCTCCCAAGGAAGCTGTGCAGTCCTGCTGGAGCAGCCAAACCTGTGATCTGGAGCTAAGGGAAGCTGTCATCTTTACTGGAATCCTGACAATTCTAGACCCAAGTGCAGCTCCTCATCCCCTGACAACACAGAGGCCATTAAACAAAGTGCTTTGGAGAGCTGGATTCTGATGGGTGCTTGATTGAGTTTAATAATTTGATGGAAAATGCCAAATTCTGGTCACGCTGGCCTGGCAGGAGTTTTGCCTCCCCCACCTGTGCCAGAATGCCCCTGAGGCAGGTGCACTCCAGAGCCATCAGCCAAGGACCAGCACTTACCACGGAATTGGCCAGGAACACTTTGGTTTTGCCACAGTAGACCGAGGAGATTTCTGCTCCATTCCCTGTTTCCTGAGCAGGGGTTTGTCCCCTAACAGCATCCTGAAGGATCTCCAGAACAGCAGCACGTGATGCTTCGGCATCATCCATCGCTGGAGTCTCACCTGGAGATGAGGCATTGAGGAGGAGGTGTCACAAAACCTGGAAATCAGGACCAGGGAATTGTCTTTGCACTGAGATTTCTTGGCCATTTAGAGGGGAAACACCTGCAGCAAGAGGGGAGGAGGAGATGGCTGAGAGCACTTGATCTTGCTGTGTTTAAGGCTAAAATGTGACAGCACAGATTCCACCAGGTGCCAGCAACCAGAAAACCAGTGTGGGGTGTTTGAACTGGGCTGCAGCTGGCTGCTGCCTTCTCATCTGTTACAACCTCTGTTACCCACAGGTAAAATTGTCATTTGGGGCAGATCTAGACTGAAACAGGGAGGGCTCAGGTGTTCTCCCATTCCAAGCATCCCACATGGAAACATGAGAAAGCAGCAGCAGTGCAACTAAGAAGAGGTTGAGCAGCTCAGTCCTAAGAAAACCACATCAAATACTCAAAACTCAAGAGCTGTGGGAGCAAAGAACAAAAGGCAGGGAATTGCAGCCTTAATGTACTGAGAATTGCAGGAAGGGGAAACAAATTCTACACAATTGCACAGCTGTCACAGGGCACCGGGAGCTACAGGGTCCGGTACTGAGCAGGGACTGATGGCAGCAATTACAGGTTATTAAAGCCATTTCTGGGACACAGTGCACCATATTTTACATTACAAACAGGTCAGCCAGATGCATCTCTTTGGAAATAGAGACAGACTTAATTCAGACCTGGAACAAGAGATTGTTCCAGGCAGTGCTGCGGGAGTTCCTGCGTGCGCAGGGCTGGATGGGTTTTGCATCATTCCATCCTGGATACTGTTTGCTTCTCTGCTATAAATATTTCTACGGAGATGAGAGCATTTTAAGGTCCTGAAAACAAATAGAAGCAATTCTTGCTTACAGGAAGACATCTGGTGGCTCTGATGGTGTTGACGGGGCTGGGCTGATAAGGGAACCAAAAGCTTATCCCGGTGTTTGGGCAATTGTTTTGCTTTGTTTGCAGCTTATTACCCCCTCAAGATAAAAAAGGACTAAAAACCTATCACAAAGAGGCTTTGCAGTTAATGGGTTTGTAATTGAGGGGGAAAGATGCAGTGTGTAAGTAATTTTCCAGCCTGCACTTCCTTACTTCACCCCATTTCCACACGGTGAACAGATTTCCACCAATTTTACTCATCTGAACAAGCTGATGCTTCCCACTGGTCCTGCTTCCCACAGCTGCTGGTTATTGATCCCCACAGCTGCTGGTTATTGATCAGCCCCACTGGGTGAAGAGGGGGTTCATTTAGGGGAGAGAAAGGGGCTGCAGTAACCTTCAAGCTTAAATGTAACCACCTGATGAGCTCCTCCTCTCAGGGGTTCACAGCAAAGGCATTACCTGTAGACCGGATTGTGTTTGTTAAAGTCCATCCTCACTCTTGCTTAGAAAAAGAGGAGTTTGCAAAAGGTGGAAGAAGCAGCAGAGTCCAGGTAAGCTGGAAGGTCAGTGATTCAGCAAGGAAACAAGGGGGGGAAAAAAGAAAGGAAGGAGAAGGAAGATAAGGCAAAAGGTAAGTGGCTTTCAAGTCTACTAAAGAATCAGCTCTAAATCAAATTATATTGGGTGAGGGGAACCCCAGACACCACACTGTGATTGCTCCCCCCAGGGGGAACACAGAAAACCAGCAGTGAGGGGGAAGATTTTAAGTGTTAGGCAAATTAGAAACTCAGGTTAATGATAGGTTAAAGAAGTATTTTGAGAATAGTGGTGAATACAGTAATTCTCTGATCTGTGTGACACCAAATGGGTGCAGTGACCATTTTACTTGATGGCAGAAGGATTACCTGAAGAAACTCACCTTTCTCCTCAGCAGAATGAGAGCTGCTTTTATCCCACACTCTTTTTTTACTGGAGGCCCAGGATTTTCTCAGTATTTCGTAGCGCTCAGTGAAACTTTGGAAAGGGATCCTGACAGACAAAGGCACAGTGAATTCCAGGCAAGAGTCATTACTGTCTGGTAAATAACTGATCGTTTTTGCTGTATTGGTAAATAACTGATCTTTTTTGCTGTATTGGTAAATAACTGATCCTTTGAAGGGGGAAAATTCCAGAATGGCTCTGTGGATCCAGTGCATGGGATGCAAACAGACTGATGCCTAAATGGCCAAACAGGCAAGGAAGTACAGAACTTCTGAAGAAATTCAGGAGACTGCCCAGCAACAGGGAGTGTAGCAGAGCCTGGGCAGGAATTCTGCTTGGATATGCTGATGGTGAGCTCCACCCCATCAGTGCTGACCTCTCAGAAACGTGATGAGCTCAGGCCTTGCTCTGCACCCTCTAAAGGTGGTCAGGAAAGCCCAGCGAGGCTGTGAGGAGATGCTCAGCTCTGAGATCACTACACTTAGAGAAATGCCGTTTATAATTCAGTTGCTGAGACTGTTACTGTGAAGCCATGTTCAATTAGAAAGGTTTTAGTGCAGTCCACATCAAAACATCTCTTTCCCAGCTTCTCACACTGGGAAGGCACAGTGAGCTCTCAGCTTTGAAAGGATCAGGAGTTTTGAGATCTAAAACTGCGAAACATTTGGGTTTCCTGCTTATAAGTTCTTCTGAATAACTAAATGCCACTAATTGCTGTTGAAATGGATTATGCTGATGAAACTGGACTTACCTGACTGGGAAACCTGCTGCACTGATGGTGATGGCTTCCACTATTCCACAGGCCTGGAGCTGGCTGAGAACCTGAGGCACAAATTGAGACGGTTTAGGCAACGCTGACTTTTGTGGAAGCTGCTCCTTGTGTGCCCTGTCCTGGGCATCCAGAGCCAGCACTGCCCAAACCCAGCAGGGTGTGAGAAGCCCGTGTTGGTATTTCCATGCTCAGTGTTGGTATTTCCATGCTCAGCAGATTCCAGGAGTGTTTAAAGCCTGATTGCCCATCAGACAAGGTTCTCCAGTTACAGCTTCAGCATGTGCTGCTCTGCTCCCCAAGCTTCTCAGCTTCCTGGACTCCAGGAGAGAGCAAAGTTTTGTTTTATTTATGTGCCCAGGGCTGCTCAGATCACCTTCATCAGTCTGAAGGGCTGGGAGGGCAGCACCCCAAATAACCCCAGCAACAAGCAAGCTGCAGCTGGAAGAGCTGCTGTGCTTAGGAGCTCTGTTTTGGACGAGCACCTCAGTGACTCTGAAAGGGTGTTTATCTCAAAGGAGAAAGAGCTGTTCCAAAATGTGCGGGGAAAAGAGCTCTGCAAGTGACTCCAGATCCTAAGAAACCCAGAGCAAAGCCCTGGGGAAAGGCTTTGGCAAAGTTACCTCTTCTCTTCTAAACGTCATGGCCTTGCAGTCAGCGTTAGGCTTGATGCATCGGATGTAATGGGGCGTGGTTCTCTTCAAAATCTCCATCAGATGTTCCAGGGAGCTCTGCAGGAAACAAACACAGGGTTCATCAGGGTTCCTCCTCCTCAGGGATCTTCCATCCACCCCATGAAGCTGCTCTTGGCAAGGATGGCTTTACAGACTCAGTGTTAGAGGACTTCTGTAGGACAGCTTGAGCAAAATATCCACTCTGTGGATGGTAAATCCAGAAAAGTTTCCAGAACTATAGCAGAAACCTGAATAGGATGTACCTTGAACTTGGACACCACTGTGACAACAGCTGTTCTGTTCTGGGTTTTGGTGTTATTTTCGTTCTTTTCTGTCACAGGAAATAATTTTTGAAGCAAAGGATCCTTAGAGTTCTGCAAAACATGGACCAGCTCTGGTGGAACAGCATCCTGCAAACACAGAGATGACCCATCAGTATCTGGACCTGGCAGGCACCTCTGAAAATAACTAAAAATTCCACACATAGAGATAGAACAGTATTTCTGATGCCAAATTTGATGTGACCACAGCTGCAGTTTCAAATCTGATGATGTGCATTCATTCACAGTCAGATTTAGGAACAGAAAACAATGTTTGGCTGAACATTCAGCAAATCCAGTCAAATGTACAACTGCTCCCAACACTGCTCTTGTTACGCAGCCTAAGGGAGCTCCAGGTCTCAGGACTGGTTTAATCCCTGAAGGACACAGTGCAGCAGACATTAGAAATATTCCCTTTAATTAGGAGATGGTGTTTTATTGCTAAATAAATACCAGCACTTGCCATAATTCCTGGGGATGTCAGAGCTGAGAAGGGACCCTCCTCTCTGCAGACAATTATTGCCTGATGGCACAACGAGGCCAAAATTTGAGTATTTTCAGCACTTTCAGTACTTGAGCCCATGCTCTTGTTTTTCATAAACTTATCTGAATTCTGGGGGGAATGAAGTGCTGTATTTGTAGCTGTAGAAATGTCCTGATGATGATTCTGCATCCCCCAGGAATGGAAGAGGCCCTGATTTGGCGATGGTTCACTTCATCCTCAGCTCAAAGGTGTGACAAAGCATCTGCTCGTGCCAGAGATGGTTCACTGAGGATCACACCAAGACATCACCCAGTTTTATGTGGCCTGAAGGATTTATTTGGAGCAAGGTATGTCCAGTACCCAGCACTGAATAGATTTGTTAGTGGTGCTTTGATTTAAATCCCTTTAGGTCTGTAGGATATTTATTTCACTATTTTAAACAACTCTTTCTGCAAACACCTACCTTATTTTTCTCCACCATTGCTGCCAGCTGATAGCAGACTTTGCCAGCATAATGTGAAATGATAAAGTTTGGCTTCTTACTAAATTTATCTCCACTTAAACACTGATTACTGGACAAGGCTTTCTCAATCCTGGTTTGGAACAGGCCAGTGTTGGAGGGTCTGTTCAGGCGACACTCCTGCAAAGGACACACAATTGCAGCATCTCTTATTTGTCCCAAAGAACTGACTCTAAAAGCTACAACATTTAAAATTTAAATCATAGCCATTTTACCTTTAGAGCTGCTTTTTGTATGCAAGGCCTGAAATACTGGGAAGGAATGGGGAGGAAAGAAGTAATTGAGGCTTCATAATTAAATCAGAACATCCAGGATCAGAGGGAAAATGACAACTCAGAACAGGAGGAAGCAGTGCCATGATTTTTCTGAAACTGAAGCCCTGCAGGAATTTTACAGCTGACAAGTTTTCCACTCTACTGTTTGTGTTTTCTTTGGTGGCGTGGGACGAAGGCAGGAAACTGGGCCCAAAAAAGGAAGGATTTAGATCCCACTTACCTCATTCAGCAAGGAAAAAATGCTGAGAGGATTTCCCTCTATTAGATCAAGGCAGTTCTGGTTATCCTGGTAGTTTATGAATGACCACTGCAGGCCTTCAGCTGCGTATTCCTCCTGAAGGAAGAGGGAAGGGGTTATTCTGCAGCAGAGGGCACCAGAGCTCAGAACTCTGTGCCTTGGGCAGCTGATCCAGGTCCTGTTTGAGCACTTAATCCCAGCTCAGCTCCTGGTCAACACCAAGCTTGAGAAAAACAAACCCACATGAGGATGTTCTGCCCTAGGTAGCTTTTGGGTGTGGATCAGAACCTGCTGGAACAATTTGTGTGAGGATTTGGGAGCCCCATGGATTTATCAGAGTGAGCTGCCAGGCTGCTTTAGAGAGCAAACAAAGGCTACAGTCACACAAAGCCTCTCCTGGCTGTGCTGAGATTTTCCCTGAAGGACAAGGAACACGCAGAACTCCTTCCTTGCACTGGGACACAGCCCTAAGCCAGCCTTTGTGTGCCAGACTTTGCTAACTGGGCTCCATTTAAAGCAAAGCCTGATCTGAAAGGAAGTGCAGCGAGATACTGGTTGGAATAATTGGTACAATATTGATGCTGAATTACAGGACAAACTGTCAGCAGTGTTTAACAAGCACAAGCTCTGGGCAGTTATTTGAAAAGCCTCCTGCCAAAAGCTTGCTCAGCACAGCCACTAATGGCATTTAAGTGGTTTGGGGGACAGCCAGATCCAGAGGTAAGAGGGCAGGCAGTTAGTGGGAGGGGTGCTATAAACAGAGGTCATGGAGCCCTTTCAAGCAAAGCAATTGTGTGCTTGAACTTGGTTTCCATCTTCCCTGCCCTTTAACCTTGGCATGCTGACCAGGGCAGGCAGGGAAAGCAGCCTGGCAAGAGCAAAGCACAAGCTGCAGTCAAAGAAATACTTACCTCCTGAATAAATGGACAAAACCCTGCCGTGAGGCAGGAGGTGCCAGCACGCTGCTGCCATAAAGAAAGGAATTTCCCTGATTCCAGTTAATGGCAAAGAGCATTTTGGTAATGGATCTGCAGTGGGGAGGGGCAGAGCAGCAGCCCTGGCAGGGACTCTGCACCTTGCAGGGCACTCAGACGAGAGCTGGAATTAGCAGTGTGTGACCAGTGAGGGACTGCACGGTGCAAAAAAACCTTCTCTGCTGTGAAACGACACAATCTGTGTCCCTCCTTACTCAAAAATCAAAGCTGGTGCACACTGGGGGTTTGATTTCAAGGCAGCAGCATGACAGTGGGTTCAGGGAGCCGTGCCCCTGGGGCAGGAGGGGTTACAGGGTTCTGCTGGGCTCTGCCTTCACACCAAGCTCGGCCTGGCAGCTCCACTCTTTTAGGGACTTTATGCTTCATGGTTGTAAGCAGCAGCTTCCAAGAGAATCTCAGGCTGCACTTACCACAAGAATTTAGCTTCAAGTGTTCAGGTCTTTGAGGAAAAGCAAAGTCTAACAGGCAGAGACCTGATGGAGCTGGGAACAGATCTCCAGTCCCCAAAAGACAAAGCTGTGTCAGTCCCACACTCCCCTCTTTAAAAAGCCACTGTTCCCTCCCACTGCTTTCTGTGGCATTTCTGACTGAAGGTTCCATCTGACCATGGGCACAGCAACGCAATGAAAGGGACAAAAGGTGCTGCTTTAAATCAGATATTGAAGATCTGCTGGTGGGGTGTTACCTGCTGTGCCTTCAGGTAGTGAGCTACAAAGTGCTGCTGCAGTTTCTCGTTGGCATAATTAATACAGAGCTGCTCCAAGTTGTTTTCAGGGAAGGCTTCAAACCCATAAACATCCAACAGACCTGGAAGGAATGTAGGAGGCCAGGAGCTTTAGTTTAGGAGCAGCTTGGAGGGCTGATGGCCCCTCAGTTAAACCGGGCTGGGATATCCATACCTATGAAGCTGGTCCACACTGCGGGATCTGTGTAGATGTTCTCATTTATGACCAAAACCAGCCACTCAAACAACCTGCAGACAACAACAATGGGATTAGCTGGAAGCTGCTTGCTTGCAATAATCAGAATTGTTTCTTTTACTGCTGTTTCTATCAGTGTCACTTGCAAGGAAGAGGCATTTCTGACGTGCTGCCATGAAACAGCAGCAAGTAAATCCCTCTGGCCTCCCCATGCCCTCCCAAAAGTCACCTGGATTAGCACATCCTTACCTGGCCTTTAATATTTTGGCCAGGCAGTCCCTCCTGGTCTCACACTCAGCTCTGGAGCACGGCTTCTTGAACACCTGCTGCTGTTTTCCAGCAGTGATTGTTCGAATCCTTAAAGATTCCAGGAGCTCCTCGACGGGAATCTTCAGCAGATCCCCTGTGGTCTTCACGAACTCTTGTTCAGGAGGACAAACAGTGCAAGGTTACCTGGTGTGTTCATACCTCTGAAGGTAAGGAAAGTCTAGAGATTGTGTAGAAAAATGCCACTTCCATCAGCTCTCCAACTTAAATGTGGATTTTGGATCTTTCTACCCAAACTTGGGAGCAAGTTTTGCAAGACCAGACTCTTAATATGGATGCAGAGTGCCTCTAGAATTTTAGGCACTTTCTTTAAAATGAGCAATACCAGAAAAAGCTGAAGTTTGCCACACTGGAGTTGTTTTTCTCTCTAGGTGTGCCTTTGTTACTTGTTCACCCTTTTGAGCAGGGACCTCTAAATCCAGACAGACAAATCAAAGAGTCATGACCAGGAAAAAAGCAGGGATTTGGGGATAGAAAGGAAGTGCAGAAGAATGAGTATCTGCTAACAAAGCATTTAAGATCTTGCTCAGCTGAGCTGTAGTCAAAATTATTTGAGTATTAAGTAGTTTGAGCTCAGAGCATGCGAAATTGTATTAGGAAACTTCATTCTTCAGGACAGGTTTTGGTTCTGAAGGAAATCCAGATCCAAAAGCCTCCTAGAGACATGCAGAACAACTTCCATTTGTGCTGCAATTTAACAGATTCGCCGTCAGTGACTTCTGGTCTTTATCATGAAAACTTCCAAGCTTTCATGTGAAAAGCCCTGCTCTCCCCCTGGGTCAGATTTCTGCCAGCCTTGTGATGGCAGAGTAAGATTACAATCAAGAGCCACACTTCTGGCAATAATCCTCCTGAAATCACTGGGTAATGCTGCAGTTGCCCCGACCTGTCACAGAAGGATATTATCTCTCAGGGCAGGGCAGCATTAGGTTTTTGTTTGTTCACAAAAACACACCTAAATTTTGGGTTGCTCGTGGCCTTGACTGTCTCCTATCAGCAGGAGAGTTATGGTTCAAATTCTTTCCTTTAATAAGGAATTCGGAAAATAATAACAAATGAAATTAAATGAATTTAAACTAAATAAATTCGATTTAATAATTTAAAATGCAATAAATTCAATGCAGTTTAAACAAATTTATTAAATTTGAAAATTAAGTTATTAATGAAGTAATTAGGCTTATTAGTAATTAAAAGCAATTAATACCGAAAAGTAATAATAGTTAAAATTGCTCAAGTGAAAATTTGGTAGATTTAATAATTTTTGATAAATTTAATAAATGTTAATAATTAAATAAACTTAGTAAGTAAATCTAAATTAACTAACTAAATAAAGGAAAGAATTCTCTATATTCTGTCCTTTCTCTAATCCTTTCCCTTAGGCATCTGCACTGAACTAACAAAGCTCTGGAGCATGGCACGGTGGCTGCCTCACCTTTGGTTTTGTCTTCCAGCTCACAGGGCTGAGATTCATCCACTGGATTAGAGAATTGAACGTTCCCGAGGTGCAGAAGGCCTGATAACACCTGAAATACAACCAGGGAGTTTTTCAGGACAGCTCCTCCCAAGGCAGCGTCCCCTGAGCCTTCCTTTAGCCCCAGAACAGGCCAGCTCGCAGCATTCCTGCACAAAAGGCAGCAGAGAGATCCCAGACTTCTGTTTAATCCCTAATGCTGCAGTTCCCGAAGGGAAACTGAAATCCCGAGACTTTTAGCTCAGATCTGATCTTTGGCTGTGCAGCCTGGTGTGGAGCCGAGGGCCCTCCAGGGAGGAGCAGCAGCTCTGCACAGCGGCATGGATTTGTTCCAGCAGCAATCCCACCCTGAGAACACGCTCCCAACGCCCTCAGCAGCCTCGCGCTGCCCCTGCTGCGTGGCTGACCTTGAAAACATCGCTCTGCGTGGCGCGGTCGATGCCCAGGTGGAACATTGCCCCTCTGGTCACCTCGAAGCAGTCCTCTGAAAAGCCAAACAGTGCTCTTGAAAAAGCCATGCACGCAAACAGGGGCAAGCAGCGCATCTCAGCGCGCCCAGAGCAGCTGGGATTGCCGGTGGAGAGCGGGAAGCTGGCTGCTGCTCGGGTAAACCCCACACAAGCTGGAGGACCAGCCCGCTGGTTTCCTCTGCCTCTGTCAGGTGTAGCACATGCAAAGACAAGACAGTTTCTAAACAAAGCCACAGAGATGCAAATCTGCCAGGCCAGAACCAGCTGTTTTAAGCCAGGTGATTGATTTTAAGCTTTGAGACTTAACAGTGCAAAGTGAAACTTAAAAAGAATCCCATTAATGCAGCTGGCTTTGCAAAACATCTGCTGTTGGCTGACCAGGGGATTGAACAGGATGTATTTCTGCCTGTCTTCCTTTAAACTTCCAGCCATTATTAATGGATTGATTAATTCATTAGTGAAACTAATCTTTACCATCTAAGTTTCTTTCAGAATTTGGCAGCCAGCGGTACTCGGCCCCTTCTGGAAGGTTCCACTCCAGCCTCTCCTCTGCAGTAGCACCTTTTGTGATCTGGAGACAGAAAACAAGGTAAAAATTGAATTCTGCCTTTGGTGTTTACAGCTCACAGACAGTGAAGAATAATGTACTGGGAGGATGATTTAATTTGGAAGCCTGGGAGACAGGGAAACTGATAATTATTAAAAGTTGCAACTGAGCTAACTCTGGTGATTTCATCCTCGCTGTGTGTCAGAAATACCCAGCAAAATTAACTGAAGGCAAACCTGATAAAAAATATGGAAGTTTCTTTCATTGGGAGCCTGATAGGTAACTCTGGTCTTCTCCAGAAGGAAAGTCTGGATGGAAGCACCAGTCAGATGATGGAATCTAGCGAGGGAAAAAGAGCAAAGATTTCAACAAAACCTCTTCACAGAATCCACGAGGTGGTGTGTTGTTCTGAGACCAACTGACTGTGAATGCTTTGCAGTTCATTTTCAGTTTTGTTTATATTTTATTGAGAGCTCTTCACTGCATCTCTATTTTTCCATTGCTCTCTTTTAGAGATCAGGCTGAGAGCTTGCAGAAAAAAAAAAGGAAAATAATAACAGTTTAAGCTGCCAGCAAACCCAAACACGCTCTAAAGACACAAAATATACTCTGGCAGATTTCAGAAAGAAGCTTCTAAAGACTTAAAGGAACAAGACACTAGCTAAAGTTTTACACAGTAACTCTCACCTGTCTAGCTGCAGCTGGATGTATTTCCCAAACCTGCTGCTGTTGTTATTCCGCAGGGTGCAGGCGTTCCCTGTGAAATTGCCAGTGGCAGACACAGAACAATCAGGGTGGTCCCCCTCTCCCGTGCAGCACGCACAGGTATTGGGGTGATCTGGAAATAGCTCCAGTATTTGAAGAGTTTGGTTTTAAGGAGAGGACCAAGAGATAGCTTAGACTCGTGTGGTAAGAAAGGAAATTCCCACGGTGGCCATTACTTCTGTTTGTTTTAAAAAAGCCACAATTACCAAATGCTTCCATGACAGGGTTGGAATCCAGCACTCTCTTCTCTATCCTTTCCACAGTTTCGTTGCCTTTTGGGGAGATAACTGAGGCAGCAACAGAGGCATAGAACTTCATAAGGCAGCGAGAGGTCCAGGTCTGCAGGAGAGAGGCCTGTCAGAAGCTCTTTGTTTCTAACATTATCAGTTATGTCAGTGGAGCAGTGCTGCCTTCTGGAAACACAGTGTGCAGCTGGAGGGGAGGCTAAAGAGGGGAACTGTGTCAGGTTTAGAGCTCTGGCTCCGTGGAAACTCTGTGCCACAGACACATGTCAGTGCTGCTGCAGTGGGAGTGCTCTGCTGAATGGCACTTCCATCGAGGGGTCACCATCCGGAAGCTCAGCCAGAATTAACAGCTACTGCCTTGGGATGGAATGAATGTAAATGGATTTTGAGTCATTGGTGTTCAGCAAAGCATCTTGTTCTTGGGCTTAAAAACACCCTCAGCACTGTCCTGAGCAGGGATGGGCCATCACAGAAGGGCCAGGGCAGGATCTGAATTCACTGCTCTAAGTCTGTGCACAGGGTTTGCTGAGATTCACACCAGCTCCCTGACAGACCAGGCTGAGGCACTAACTCAGGTGCAATTCCTGCTGAATGATTCAAACCCAGCCCTCTAAAAATGACAGATGTCACCTGAAGAGCTGCTATATTAAGCAGAGTGTGTTTAACTGCAGCAATCACTTAATGCTTCACACACATTTCAAGAGAGTCGTGCTGGGCAGATTGGCTACGTGCTCTGTCTGAGGGGTTTTTAATTCATCTTTGCTCATTCACTGCACTGCTCTGCACTACAAATTACTGGGAGAACTCAAAACTTGAGAGCAGTGTCATAAAAAACACTTCCTTACCTTCCCAGCACCACTTTCTCCGCTCACAATGATGGACTGGTTCACAGGGTCCATCTGCTTTTGGACGTTTCTGTAGGTTTGCTCAGCCACTGCAAAGATGTGAGGTTTTAAATCCTGGCAGTGAAAGAGAATATTCAGATTTAAGAGTACAGTAACAACACAGTTTAACCGCGATGGATAGCAAGGGTCATCTCACATTTACCTGAAAACAGCAGTGCTCTTTTAACAGAACTAGTATTTCACTAGAGATGGGGTTTATCCTGTGGGAGTATTTTGCTCATATGAATCTGGAGCAGTGTGACACCCGGGCTCTGCAGAAGGACAGTTATCTCAAACACAAGGGTTACCTGAGGACAAAGTGCAACGTGGTACTCCCTCATGAGCTCAGGTGAGTAGAGGCAGGAGACAGGTTGGAAAGGATTTAAAGCCACCAGGCTGCAGCCAGCATTTGTATAGAACAGGTTGACTCTGTACCTTGCTTGAAGACATTTCAGAACTGAAAGACAACACCTTCTATCAGCATCTTTTGCAAAGTGTGTGTGACTCTTCCTGTGCCTGTTTGTAACAGAAGTCTCAGGTGTGTTACCTACCAGGCTGAACAGAGAATGAGGAGATGAAGACAGTGATGTAGGTCTAACATACATAACTCCTGTGTTCATGGTATTAATGCAGTGAGAGCAGGAGCTGCCACGTGTCAGTGGCCACCAGGGAAAGGGATCCCTCAGCAGACACTCCCTGGCTGCTCACCTGTCCTGGTTGTCACCGGATTCACTTTCGTGAGGTCATCGAAAAGATGCAGCTTCTCTTCATCACCGAGGAAGGCTCTAACTTCTTCTTCAAATGATTCACCGAGGTCATTCTGGATGAGAGAATCTTCCCTTTGGCCATTTTCCTGGAGGGGATGTCAGATCAGCACCAGCGAAAGGTAAAAAGCTGGACTTTCACCTCATCCCCTGCTCTAGCTCTTCTGCTGCTCCCATGTCACCCAAGTTCAGTCTCAGCAGGAGCCAGAGCTCAGGGTGTGTGAGCCACTCTTCCTCCCAGCTGCCCTGCTCCTGCTCTGATGTTAGACAAGTGTTCTGGCTGTGGGCAAAGGCACTGAGAACGTGGCCTTGGGCTCACACTGCAATTCTGCAGGCTGCTCAGCACAGACACACTCACACCATGTTCTTGCAGCTGGCTCCTTTCTAAGCCTCTGCATGTCATGCCTTCAACCCAAACAGTGCACTGGGCTCAGGGAAGCAGGAAGGGCTGGCTGCAGGCGCAGCTGGAAGCCACTGCAGGCCAAAACAAATGCAGTTTTCCTAGCAGAGACTTTCATTTCCAGGGTAAAAGCTGCAGAGTGCACACATCACAGCCAGGGCAGAGGAACGGGGCTGGGAGAAGAGCCTGCCCTGCCTTAGCTGAAGTTTTGTTCACACATCACAGCCAGGGCAGAGGAACGGGGCTGGGAGAAGAGCCTGCCCTGCCTTAGCTGAAGTTTTGTTCACACATCACAGCCAGGGCAGAGGAACGGGGCTGGGAGAAGAGCCTGCCCTGCCTTAGCTGAAGTTTTGTTCCCTTTGAATCACTTCAAGTACTCAAATCTCAGCCTCTGGGCTCCCGTGTCCTTGACAACATTATTTGGAAGGACACACTTGTTCCATGTAATGGAAAACCAGCCAGAAGAGAGATTCCAGGTCCTGTTTGCCATTTCTGGGGAAAGGAAAGACTAGAAAAGAAAATGAAGAATGGAAAAGATGCCAGTTCTGATTTCTGCATTCTATGTACTCCTTTTCTGATCTCCTTCTCTTTGACAGAAAGTTCTCCAAACTATCCCTACCCACCTGTACCACAAGTTAACCAACAAACAGCATCACCTTATTTACACAGAAAATGCTAAATTTAGTTAGCAGCATTCCCAGTACATGAGCTGAGCTTATTAATAAAGGGGAAATGTACTGCAAACCCCATTTAGCACGTTCCTAAAAAAAAAAGAGCTACAATAGTGTACTCATTTAGGAGCATTTTTATCTTTTGCAGACAGTGTAAGTAGCCCATTTCCAGAAACACAGAATTTTACACAGTAAGGGGAAAAAAAAAGCGTAGCAAGGCAGTAAAGCACTGCCATCCAAGTGATTTCTGTTCTTCTCCTCTGAATGAGCATTAAGCAGCTTGCTGCTGTCAGAGAACAGACACCACAATCAGGAAACACTCCATGGACCTGAGGAGTTCCTGCCAATTCCCCTTTCCTCCTGTGCCCCACCGTGTTCCTGTGTCACACCAGGCGAGCTAAATCCACTGTGAGGCTGCAAGACCTGAGGAAGGCCTTGCTTTTACTGCCCTGCTCAGCATCACTTCAGATGATGATTGCTTAGCCAAAAGTAAAAGAATATTTGAAAATAAATCCCAACTCTTGTGTCCACTCATGTTCCTGAACAAACACCCTTAGGATGTGCTTTTTGCCTGCATTAACACCTGCCCTGTTAGAGCCCAGGGAACAACAGAAATCGCTGCCTGGTTTCACTGACACAGCTCAAACCCACAGTAAATAGGTCCAGTCAATTCATGAAGCAGGGGTGAATATTCATTAGTAGTTACCTAATCTTGGCTGCATGGAAATAAGCCAAGAATTCTTTCCTGGCAGTAAAATTTAATTAGAACACACAATTCCTGGTTTTCTTTTTACCTGCTTTGGCATCTTGTCCAGCCCTGTGGACGGGAACACTGGAGAGGGCCTTTACTTTAGGGTACTTCATTCACATTGCACTGCAGAATGCTTAAATAAAGAAAATAAAAAGGCATTTAGATCAAAATAACTCTGGGCACGTCATTCTCCAGAAGGTTGCACAAGCAAAGCCCAAAGACTTCAGACAGAATTACTGATCCCAGTGGGGCCCAAGTAACACTGGAGCTGGAAACCCTACGCAGAGTGATGGTCATGTTCTGCTGCCCCTGCAAATAAAGCTTTTTTGGAGGGAATCATGTATCTTCCCCTCCATCAGGAATAAAATGTTTTGCTTGTCTTTAATAAGGCAAGCTTTCTTGCTGAGAAATTGGAACTGCTTGTTAAACTCCTCCTGTTTGGAGAAATAGGAAAGATCTGAGGGTCTGACAGTGCCAGAGAAGCCAGAGCTTTGGGAAGGGCAGTGACTCAGAGAAGTTTGTGTTGCAGCAGAAACAAGATAGGCTGCTGCTGTCCCTTTCCTGTTTCCTCTGAAAATCGCTGCCAGCCAATCCAAGGTGAGTCAGGCCCTTTGAATTTCTGTGATAAACGCTGAGGTTCCAGTCGCACAGCCAGGAAGAATTCTGTCCTTCCTGCCGCTGAAGCTGCCATTACTTCCATTCTTTTTCTATTCTAATTCCATTCTATTCTATTCTAATTTTGTTCTAATTCTATTATATTCTATTCTAATTCTATTCTAATTTTGTTCTATTACACTCTATTCTAATTCTGTTTTAATTATATTATATTATATTCATATTCTACTCTATTGCACTCCGCTTCTTATCCCATTCCTCCTCCTCTTCCATTCTTATTCCTATTCCATCCCTAATTTCGTTCTCGAAAACCCGGCATGAAAACACCACTTGGAGCCAGTTCGGAGCCCCGGGCACGCTCCCATGCCCAAACCCCTCTCCGATCCATCCCTGTGCCGGCAGAGCCCTTTGTGCCGGTGCCCGGAGGTCGCGGGGCACACGGGGCACACGCGGGCCGCGGCAGCTCCCGGGCGGGACCCCAAGGTCGCGGTGTCCCCTCGGGGCCGCGCGTTGCCGGGGCTGCGGCGGGCAGGGCCCGGCGGCGGCGATCCCGGGCCGGGCACCACGGGAGGGCAGGGCCGGGCCG
>VWPU01008834.1:5602-34327 GCA_013398955.1 Callaeas wilsoni
TGTTCCTCGTGTGGTTTCCCATCCAGACCCTTCTCCAGCTGAGCAAACCAAGTGCCCTCAGGTGTTCCTCGTGTGGTTTCCCCTCCAGACCCTTCTCCAGGTGAGCAAACCAAGTGCCCTCAGGTGTGCCTCGCGTGGTTTCCCATCCAGCCCCTGCTCCAGCTGCGCAAACCAAGTGCCCTCAGGTGTGCCTCGCGTGGTTTCCCATCCAGCCCCTGCTCCAGCTGCGCAAACCAAGTGCCCTCAGGTGTTCCTCGTGTGGTTTCCCATCCAGGCCCTCCACCAGACAAAGCTCAGCTCTGAATATTTGCAGGGTCTTCCAGTGTTGCTCTGCTGCCCTCGAGGCACTGAGCAAAGAGCTCAGGTGTTCACTGTCACCTGGGACAGGCCAGCAGTGCTCCCTTTAGGCACCAATTCAGCTCAAGGCAGAACCTGAGCATATGGCAGCACTGTCACAGTGACACTGCAAAATTAAAAAAAAATCCATCTTATCCAAGACTGAAGTCAAGGCAACCCCCACCATTTGCCTTTTACACGTGCAGTGATTCATTTCCCCAGCAGTAACAGGGCAGTGTCCTCTGGTGGTTAAAGCTCTGGGCACGGAGCGAGGAGCCCCCCAGGTACCTCCTGCACAGCCCTTGGCCCCTCAGGGCAGCTGTGCTCCAGAAAGCCACCGAGGTGCTTAACATGCTCTAAAAGAGGCCCGGAGTGCCCAAATATTTTCAGAAATGTGGGTCCCAGCCATTCGGACCCCTCACTTGCCAGGTCAGGAGCTTTTCTTTCTGTAAGAAGGCACGAGGACGCAGAGCCAGCTCCCAGCGTCAGCACGGCGCTGCTGCACGGACAGGCACGGACAGAGAAGCTGCTGGGAGGCCCAGAACACGGAATGTCCTAACTCTGCTTCCCAAGCTTCTCTTCAAATACAGAACATCAAGCCACTCGCTGTGAAGACTGCTGAAGTCAGCTCAAATAATCACATCTAGATTAAGTGGGGTCTAGGGGATCCAGCACATCACAGAGTCATAAATACTGAGTACACTGAGACTCCATGGAACATTAGTGCCCTTTCCCACTATAAAACTACCGTGTTATCAACGTCTTTGGGCTGGTAAACTAAGGAAGAGTTTTTTGGTTCCACATGCAAATCACACTGTTCTTTCAGCTGAAAATGAGTCATTAAACAATTTATCGGACTGTCTCTGAACAACTTAATCAAAAGTGCCAAAGCCAAGAAAGGTCTGTGTGAGACTTGAGCCGTGCTGTCAGCCAGCTTCAGACCAGAGCACAGGGGCACTGCAGGTCTTACCTTGGGAAAAGTGAACCTTTCTGTATTTTCCCCAGAAAAGTGACAGTCCATAACAAGACCAGCTGGACACAGTTCTTCCGAAGGTTTGCTGTACTGAAGTGGGCCATTATCAAGTCGCAAACAGCAGGGTCACAACATGACTAACTCAGGGATTTTTAGGCTCTCCTGTCCACAGTATTTTGATTTATGCCAAGTACTTCTGAAAGTACGGCTCATTTCTGCTTCAGCCCAGATTTAAGTGACTGGATCTTGGACATATTATCTCAGGTTAGGTTGATTAAAATTACTGTAATTAATAGAATTAGACTAGATGAATACTCAGTGTAACTAAATTAATCTCACCCAAAGCATGTAAAACACAGTAAAACAAGAGCATGTAACAGAAATGCTGTCTGAAACCAGAAGGGATGGAAGTTGTTTTAAATCAGACCTCTCTACTAAGAGAATGTCGTCCAGCACATATAACAAAAACTCTCAGCTCATTGCAAAGTTGGTGGCTTTCCAAGCAATAAGGATTGTGATACGTGGAGACATGTTACTAGGAAACTTGATGAAATGCTAGAGTTGAGAGAAAATTTTTTGACCTAGTGGGAGTCCTGGAATTTCTCAGAGCATTGCATATTTCGAGCTGCATTTCAGCCAAAAGCAGCAGGCCAGCCTTCAACATTAAACGGTTCTCCAGAGCACTTTCAGCCTCTACAATGGAGACAGAAAACCTAATCACATTTTAATTGAGCCCGATCAGACTTCCAAATTCAACACGCATTCAAGAGCTATTTACTCCAATTAAAATATAACCCCACTAGGCCCTTCTGCATAAGCAAGGAACTCAGCAGAGACAGAGTGGAGGGTTTAAAAGTGACCAGGCACACAATGCCAACACTTCATCTTGACAGCATTCCCACGAAGAGGCTCACTGGCACCGCCTTCTCGTCGGGGCACTGCGTTTCCCACTCCAAGGTTATGCAACCCACCAAAGCAGCTGGGATTCCCATCAGCTGCTTGTAAACACCGGTCATCTTTCCCATTGCCGTGCTTTTTCACTCTTCCCTGCAGGGAGAGCCTGATCATGGTGAGATTGCCACAGGGCCAGAGAGGAGATTTCCTGGAAACAAGCCTGGTCACACAATGATGTTGCATAATGAGATGGACCGAGAAAGGGCTCGTGGAAGGATTTACACAGTAGCTCAACACTTGTTAAACTGAGCACTTGTGGGTTGTTCGTTGCAGAGCACTTAATCTGTTGTAAATGCAATAAAATTTTAAACAACTTCATTTTAATACCACATCTCTTACGTTACTGTACCTGTTCAATAAGCCTGCACTGTGTTACGAGGTGATGCTAATCCAGGACTGCACATTCCTGACAGGATCGTCCTAGAAGCTTCTGCCTGCTCCTAACATAGCCCACAGAAAGACACTTCTGACTCCCACCACACAGATCACCCCACGAAGCTGAGGAACAAGGAACACTGTGGTGGGAGCAGCTTTTAAGTGGATAGCTGGAAATTGTACATCTGCTTCAACACGATGTAACCGAGTCTCCCCAGTTCAAAACCAAACTGGGCTGAACCATCCCTTGTACAAACCAGGAGGAAACGTGTCTGAAACCACTCCTGCTGACTCCTGGCAGCCACTGCCAGCAGGACTCTTCCCTGTGGGCTCCAGCTGTTTGCAGAGCTGCAGATGCTGATCCTGAGCAGAGCCCCAGGACTGCTCCACAAGCTCCAACACTGAGCAGCTCGCTGGCCACAAATTCCCTTTGCAGCCCCCTCAACACTTTTAACACCCTTGCAGCACCCAAAGATCTTTTCTGCCTCAGGCTTAAGAGATGTAAAGGCAGCAGTGATCATTAGTGCTCTAGCTGTATTTTTTCCAAGTCCTGACTGCACACCCAGGGATGATTCTGCACTATTCTCCTTGACCTACCAAAGGCTCTTCCTGGTTATTTCCATGTTTAGTGCTACACAGAGAGCTCGAGATGCATTTCACGGTAACAGAAGAACCACAGTGGCTTTTTCCTGCCACATTTCTGTACGAGGTGAGGTTGGAAAGATGTATTACACGCTGAAGCTCATGCACTTCAAGGCCAGGCTGGGCAGGGCTCGGCGCAGCCTGGGACAGTGGAAGGTGTCCCTGCCATGGCAGGGGTGGCACTGGATGGGCTTGGAGGTCCTCCCAACCCAAACCATTCTGGGATTTCAAACAGCTCAAAAGCAGAAGCACTGATGGTATTGCCCCTCGATTCTCTGTTGAATGAAAAAGTGTGGGTTTGTCCAAGACTGAGTCACGCTTACAATGGGTCTGACACTGCAGTGACCACAAACCCAACTCAGATTCTGATAATTTTTTTGTAAATTTAACAAACAATTCTCTCTCTTATTCTGAGCCTGTTAAAAAAGCCTTTAAAAGAAGAAAAGTGCAATCCTCTGCTCAGTGACTAATGGAAGCATGTCCTGTAGATAGCAGGTGGCTTTAAGATACCCAACTTTGCCCTCGGTTGCTTTGACAAAGGTTGAGAGGGAATTTATTTCCCTGATCATCATATGACTAAGTTTAAAGGAAATTTATCATTTGGTTCAAGCAGAGCATTGCTACTTCCTCTATGGAAATGGAAACACTAAATCATACATTTTTCTCACATACCACATTTTGAAAGGTCTGCATTCTTTCACGTCTCAGGCTCAAACGTTCCCACAACTAAAGCTGAATATGAAAGTATTCAACTCTTAAAGCACTCCCACCTCCAGCAACCCAAAAGACACCCCGGCTCTACTTGCAGCCTTGTTCACCCAATATAAATAACTTGGGCTGTTCACTGGAGATTTATTATCTTAATGTGCTCATTTCATTGTTGGCCTTGGCAGACATGTCCAGGTTTAGAGTAAAAGACAGGGAAAACTGACAAACCTTAAATCCCAGTGTTGCAGAATTCTATTAGGTAACAGATGGAAAAGATAATTAGCTGACAACTCAACCATCACATGCTTCATTAGGAGCCTTATTCCTATCAGACACATTCTCTCCCAGATTTTATCTTCAAGACAATGAAGGCTATTGTTTGCCTTGAACTGGCAAAAAGCAAGGCAAGCTCATGAAACCTGAAGAAGGAACAAGCCTGTATTCTTCTCTAAATTCAGTGCTCTGCTTACACATTAGGGACTCCCAGCTGTAAACCTGCCTGGGAATGCTGGGTCCAGGTTATTTGCTGGCAAAAAGCTCAAGAAGTTTCCTCACCATCCTCTCTCTGCCAGGAGGAGGAGTTCATGCAATCCGTGGTGGCAGGAGACACCTGTTAAAGCACCACCATGCAGTGCAGAATAAACAGATGCACACACGCAGACAGCAGCGATGGCAGCTTCCTGCTCACCTCCCAGGCAGCCAAAGCCGGAGCTCCACCACCTCTGCCCGCGTTTGTGAACCAACACCGGGAGATTGTGCACCTTGGTCATCTGCTGCACAGCTCTGCACTTCCTGAGAAAACACTCACAGCAGATGTCAACAGATCAAATGGCTTTTAACCCTAAAATGGTTTGGTGAAACATGTATCGTCTTTATATAGGTCAAACCAATTTTCCTCTGGAAACCTCTGGCAAAAAAATTATTATTTTCTCGGATTTGCAGCCTCCCTCTCCCTCCATGAGTTATTTATTGGTAGTTCAAACCCTCTCCAGCTGTCAGACTCCAACTCTTCTGCCCCTGCCATGTCTCTCTCCCCTGTATAATTTTTATGATAGTCTACATGACCAGCCATATTTACAGTCCATTTATAAACAGCTTGTGATTAATAATTGCATCTTTTGAAAGCATTGTGCACTGATTTATTCATCTAGCAGAGATTACTGCAGCAGAGGAACCCAATTAAAGCACAGAATGCCATGTATCTGGTAAGATACAGGAATTCCACCGACAGTATTCTTCCTTTTCTGTATTAAGGCACCAAATTTTTGAAAATACGAGGGAGTGGTGTAGTTCTCCAACTGCAACTTTACAATGAACACTGAAATGCAGTCAGTGTGTCTGCTGCTTATCAGAAATTTCACAGGTGAGTCTGAGAGCCAGCAGGCTCTGCTGCAAACATTCAGCTCTCTGGAAAGACACTGATTCATAAAAAGCCTCTCAAACTACTGCAGCCTTATCACAAGCTCAGTTACCAGCTGAACACCTGTAACACTACAATACTTAGGTTAGGACTTACAATGTAGGTAATGAAGTAGAACTTGGAGTTAGAAAGTGACTTTAGCCCCTTGTAACGACATCTTCAGAAGTATTTGGACGCAAAACTGGCAAGCTCTCTTCAAAGAGTCACCCCTGAACTCAGAGAAGCTGCTGACAAACCTGCTACTACTCACCCTTGAGACTCACTGTCGTTTCAGCCACATTTTAAGTATAAAAAAATACATCTTCTTGTCTTTTCAAGAAACTGTTTCAGTCAAACTTTTTGACAGCCAAGATCCATGTGAAGTGACAAGAAGTCAGTCAGCATTGTTCAACATCATTTTAATCTCCACTGAGGTAAAGTTATAGAAACATGTTAACACAAACAGCAAATGTTTGGGGAAAGACCATATGGTGCTATGATGGGGCTTTAGTTCATAGAAATGCAATCTAGAATTTTATAAAAATTATATGAAAGAATAACAACATCTTTCAGTAATGTCAGACAGCATAGAAAAAATAAACCTCAACATTAGTCGTACTCTGATGGCCCTTCTAGTAAGAAATTTAAAAGTGCTCTTTAATCCCAGTGTAGCAACTCAAGCTTAGTGCAATAGGTCAGATCTGGTTTAAAGCAGGTATTTATAGCAGTTGTGCAATTCCTACAATTGACAAACCCCATGATCTAAACATGAACACTAAATGAGGTAAGTATTATAACTAGAATTAAACATTCCTTGAATAGCTTACACAACAACCCTACTACAAGGAAAATCCTGGTGCTCCCTCACAGGACGGCTCCAACCTAAACTCGAGGTAAAACCTGTAGTACACATCAGTGAATACTGGAAAGTTATAAAAGCTCGTGCAACGTGTACAGTTTAGTACATTTACAACCCACTGCTACAAACAGTACCTAATGCAAAATATACCAACTTGAACAAAGCCAAACTTTACAGGTAGTGCAACTGAACTTGCTTTGAATACATTATTTTGTTCCCAAATCCTCCTAAAAGCTCCATATAAAGTTAGCACGTTACCTTAATGTAGAAATGTCACTGTATTCCTCGATGAACAAGAATAATGAAGGATTTGCTTACCAACTATGACTGCAGCTAGAAGTACCATTACTCTCTGAGCAAGTGAAAAACACAGCACTAGTTGGGGAAAAATAATTTAAATGTACTCCTCACTGTTTTATACATGGCAAGCTGGCAATAAGAAGACAGCCTATATTTCTACATAGTTTTTTCTGCAAGGTTGCTCGGAGCTGTAAGATCAGCTTTCACTGGACTGTCATTTTTCTGTCTGGGAGTTACAGTGCATAGGAACTATTGCCTGTCACAAGCAGAGCTCGTTTGGAACACCAGGCTGGTAATGGTGAGCCCTTATGGCTCATTTGCATACGGAGCCAAAGGTGTTTTATATTCTACTTCACAAGGTGTTTATGAGCAAGATTTAAGTCACTATCAACAACAGGAATAAACTATGAATTTACAAACATTCCTTCTAACTGTCTATGGCTTCAAAGCCGTAAACAAACTGTCCTGGCTTTTATTGCACTTCCCTTTAGTGTTAAACTGACAGCTGAAGTCTGCACAGAACTCGTTTTATAACAGTATTTCAATTTAAAAAGCAATACATAAAATGCAGTATTTAAAAAACCCCACAAAACTGAAGCTTTAGTCCGTATTTCTCCCACCTGATCCCATGCTGCACCATCTCAAACAAGTCTGGGACAGTCTTTGGATACCAACTGCATAGTTCTTCCAACAAAACAGACCCCCCCATACCACTGAGAGACGCAAATTAAGCTTTCTACAGCAATATTAGACACAAAGACAGTACCCTTGAGTGCATATCTCAATTAGCTTAAAAGGATGTGTTGCCTCAGCTCAGGATAAGTTCAGGAGTTAGCCACAGTTACTCTGAATGTCTCTGGGTTATCTGGCCAACACTGAGTGACCCGTCACTGCAGCGCCAAGCTGCTGAAGTCTTTAGCAGAGTCTGCGAGCACGCGACCCACGCTGGGACTCCCAAGGCTGCAGGCGGCCCGGTCTTTAGCCAGGCGCCCCAGGTCTTCAGCAGCGTCTGTGATCACGGGATCCACGCTGGAACTCCCAAGGCTGCAGGCTGCCCGCCCCTTGGCCAGGAGCCCCAGGCCTTGAGCAGAGTCCGTGATCACGGGATCCACGCTGGCACTCCCAAGGCTGCAGGCTGCCCGCTCCTTGGCCAGGAGCCCCAGGCCGTGCAGGTTGAGGATGGAGTCGGCGATGATCCGCGCTGTCCTCTTCTGGTACCCGCCCGAGGTCAGCATCAGGATGGGGATGCTGCGGCTCCTGGCAGCCCTGAACACCACCTCGTCTCTCTTCACAATGCCCTGCAAGGTCAGCACAGTCACCCGGGAGAAAACGCACGGCAGCAACGCCATGCTGCACTTCTAACCTGTGCTTTGTGGATTTAGAGTACTGGGAAGTGTTTAAGCCTTACAGTTTACAGTAGCAATTAAAAATCCATTTAGAAGTCCTGTTAGCTGGTTTACATGCCTAATCATTAAAACAACAAAACAACCACACCACGACCCAAAACCCCCAGCAAATCAAATATCCTTGACTCCTCTTAGAGGACACAGCAGATAAAAGTCTTTAGTACAAATTCCTACAAGAATCCCTGCTCAAAGGCCATAAAGTCTAAACTGATTGCAAATTTTAAAAGTGTTCACCCTATTTCCCAGGTGAGGAATTGAGGCAAGGAAAGACTCTCTGAATTCAAAGTGCTTTAGTTTGTGCTCAACTTGCACAGCATCCTCAGTCAAAAGTTTAGCAACTTGATCAAAATTTCACAATCCTACAGAAGAACCCAAAATTCAAATCAAATTTTACACATGTACAATTGCTGCCTGAATCTTAAGTCCCAGTTTCTTCAGTAAGAGCCTGTGGTTAATGCTAGAAGAATCTGAAGGGGGAGTTGCAGAATGTAAGCAATGGTAAATCCATAAAAAGAAAATAAATTCTAAGCAATTTCTTACTAAGAGAAGGGCATGGAACTAAAAAAATAACAAAAGATGCTGACCAAGAGGTGCTGTACTGTCACTGAACCCAGCAAGAGCAGAGTGTGAGTCTTCTGCGTTTCAAATAAGCACATGAAGGTGAAAAACACTTCAGGAACGAGTGAGAACAGAATTAAATCTACCTTTGTAAAAACAGAGTTCCAGATACATGTAAATCATTACAACTCCTCAAAAAAACTCCCCAAACCCAAAAAACTAGCAACACAACTGACAGCAGCTTACAATGGACAGCTCAAAACTTAAATAACTGCAAAGCTGGAGAAGGGAAAGAGCATCACAATGCAACCAAATACAAAAAATTCAGGAAGCAGCAGCAAAAGTGTTTCAAAATGAACATGCACTGCTCAGGCTGGTTAAAGGAAGAGTGGAAGTACATCAAGAAATAACACCCTGCCATTAATTAGACCACAAACAGATGGTAAAGAATAAAATACAAATGTAGCAGGAAAAAAGTGTCTAGTAAAACCATACAAGAGTATTGTTCACTGCAGTCTGACACAGCCCTGTGAAAGAACCAGGAATAACAAATGAACAGTAAGACAAAGGGAACTGAAGAATTCTATTAGAAACAGATCCTTAAAGGAAGCAAGAGAATTACAGCAGGAGCTGTGGGGCCCTGGGGAGCCGGCCGTGAGTGCATCGCTATTATCCATATAGATATCCATATAGATATCCATATATCCCATAGAACTGGGAGCAGCACTGCTCACAGCAGCCTCGCTGCTCCAGCAGCTCCAGGGGGAGCCTGCAGGAACTGAGGGCAAAACATGGGCTCACTCCCACATTTCTGTGGAAACAAAGCCTGGCGCAGCTCCCGCTTCCAAACAAAGGGAAGAGGGACTCAGCTGATGCAGCGCAGGCTTTCCTAGAGCCTCAGGCACCAGGAAACCATGGCTCAGAGCACTGAGGGGCCTCACCGTGAGCACAACTAACACTGCAGCACCAGCCTGAAATACAAACGACATCTTCGGGAGCAGGACCGGAGACTGGAGTCAGGAACTTTGAAGAGAGGGAGCAGGCAGGCACGATGCCTTTCCAGCCTTCACACCTACCCACCCGGGACAAGAACCCTGCCCCCAGTGCAGACACCAAAGCCTGAGCTCCTGCAGCTGTGCAGACAATGGCACCCTCTGCCTTCCACCTCTGCTCGTGGCCAGGGAAGCTGCGTCACCCTTCTTCCCCCATCTCCCGTCTGCACAGCACCCAGCAAGCTACAGCAACTCATTTTTCTTGGCGCTTAACACTGCTCCTTCTCAACGTGCAGAAATCTGGATTTATTTTTTTTTTAAAGGCAAATCTCAAAGTATCCCCCAGCAATGACCAAGCTGCCTCTCCCCTTGGTGGCCACTGCTCTCCAGAGGGCTCTCCTTCAGCAAGCCACAGCTCACGCCTCAGGCCATCTCCTCCCCCGGGTCCCACACCTCGGGCCCTACCCACCCCCACGTCCCACACCTCGGGCCCTACCCACCCCCACGTCCCACACCTCGGGCCCTACCCACCCCCACGTCCCACACCTCGGGCCCTACCCACCCCCACGTCCCACACCTCGGGCCCTACCCACCCCCACGTCCCACACCTCGGGCCCTACCCACCCCCACGTCCCACACCTCGGGCCCTACCCACCCCCACGTCCCACACCTCGGGCCCTACCCACCCCCACGTCCCACACCTCGGGCCCTACCCACCCCCACGTCCCACACCTCGGGCCATCTCCTCCCCAAGGTCCCAAACGAGCAAGTCCGAGCCCCTCGGCTCTTCTTTTGTGCAAGAGAACTAAACAGAATGAAAACGGAACAGGTCGAGTGGTGGCTCGGTGAGGGGAACCTGAGAGCTCACAGATCAAACAAGCACTTTTCTGTATTGATCTGGGGGCCATTAAAGAGACCTAAATGTGAAACAGGAGAGAGACAGCACAGAGGAACTGTCAGAGGAGGAATCACTAAAACCCATGAAGGAAATAAGAGGACTCTCAATTTTTGTTTATTTTAAGAAAAGCAGAAAGGTGAAGACTTGTATGAAGCTTTACAGAATAAACCAAAATTTGAGTCTGGTACCAAACTGGGGAGAGAAAGTAAATGGTATCTAAAGAAAAGGATCAAGAAAAGGAAAATAACTGTTCATTTGCTAAGAATACACAGCCAGGATGCACAAAATTTTTAGAACTATGAGGGTAGCTTACAACAGCTGGGAGTGCTACAGAGGAAATTAAGTGTAAGATACACACTGGGGGCAGGTGACAAAAGAAATACACTGCAAAATGGGTCATGTGAGGGGAAAAAAACAAAGGAAGAACAAGCCAAGCAGGGAAAACAGAAGTCAGGTGAAGCATGGAAATACACATATTTCACATTTGGGTGTTTGGGTGTTGGAAATCAGAGTATTTTAGAGAGAAGATGGATGATACTGGAACAGGCACCAGAAGAACAAAAACATTCAGTGTGGATGCTGAAATGCTGTTAGCAGGGAAATTTTCTCTTCTCGCATTCATTCTGTGAGAACTTTTCCTTTGCTGTGTAAGCTATGTAAACATTAGATAGGGTTTTTGTAAATAGCATGCATATCTGGTATCTTCTGACCTTGTGTACATTATCTTAGGAAAAAACATTTCTGAGTGGGTGTCTGAGACTTTGACCGATCACCCTAGGAGAAGTGTGAGCACTGTTCAATTGCTTTATGGTACTAGAATATATAAATGGTATTGTAAATTTAATAAATAATTCATTCCTTGCTCTGACTCCTGCTTGGAAGCGCACAGTTCAGAGTCAGGGAGGAGCAGGAGGAAGGGAAGGGGGCAAGGCAAGGCAGCTGGCTCTGTGACTGTCACAGCAGCCCGCAGGCTGTGCTCCAGGATCACACCCACCTGCGGGGAAACCGCCAGGCCTCCCAAGGGATCCCCATCCAGAACGTCGGTGCCGGCGTTGTAAACAACGATGTCCGGCCGGAACTCATTCAAGGCTCCCTCCACGTGCGTGTGCACCTTCTGCAGGTACTCCGTGTCCTCTGTGCCCCACTCCAGCTCCACCCTGCGTTTTATGGCACCTGGGGGGAAACACACCAAGCGCTGCTCAACAAACACAGCGCTGCTGTGAGAGAAAATGCACGGTTTAGGTAAGCAAGCGAAAAAAATCGCATTTCTGGAAGCTCTCGCAATACGCTGCATTTTCACAGAAACGTGAATGAAAGAAAATTATTCAACTGCTTGTTTTCCCAGCAAATGTAAAGGACAATGACCTTGAAAAAATTCCATTGAAGAGAGAAAATTAGATGCAGGGCAAAAAAAAATAAGCTGAGATGCAAATGGAAAATGTTATTGAAAAACAGCTGATCTACAAGTCCAGTTACCAATCAGCAGAGAAATCATAAAGAAGATTATTAACTTAAAAGAAACCTAAATAAAGCGTAAGGCAAAGAAAACACTGAACTGCTATTGCAGAAGAAACAGCTGGGGGAAAAAAAAAAGATAAAATCCCTGAGAAATTATGAAGATGTTTTATTTTTATCACAACACTCAAAACTTCACAGCAAGGAATCATGAATTTATGTGAACTGCTTTATGAATGTATAACAAGATTCAGCTTTGCCCCAAGCATTTTCAATTTAATGTTCTTATTCTGTAATCCTACCAGAAGAGCAAATATCAATTCTTAATTTAAATCAAATTATTTCTAATGCTTCTAATAAAGCAATAGAAGTAGAAAATGAAGGCTGAGAAGGTAAAGGAAAAGAAACCCAAGATTATGCAGCCGGGTTTTGGGTGCTTTTACGGAGGGATGTGTGACTCTACCTCTGAATTAATCAAACCCATGCCAGAGCTGTTCCGAGGCATGACTTCTGCTCACACTAAATGAAGTGCAGTCTCACAACTTAAATACGGATTCAGCCCCCACCAAGTGTGCAAGAATGCACTCAACACAGAATGACACTTAATTACTCTTGTGATTGCTGCCTTTTGTTCTGCTTTCCATCCTTGTTCAGCATCAGTGAAGCTTTTCTTTTTCATCTCGTTATTTTATATTGCATCAACATCAGCTTCAAAGATTTTTGTTTCTTTATGGCATTTTCCTGAATTCTTTTCCTATTGTTGGAGGAATGTTCCTGCAGCCTGCAGAGCTGTGCTGAACAGCACTGGAGCCTCCTCGGGGTAAGGAACCTGCTGGAGAGGAGGGATCACCCTGGCTGGGGACAGGCAGGTATTGCTGTGATGGAACCATGAGGAACCGAGATCCTGAACAGCATTCTGTGCCTTCACAGGCCCCTTGCCCTCACACACACAGGAACTGCAGGCATCAGGCCTCACCCAGATCCGGGAGCACCGAGGGACAGAGGGAGGGGGCTGCAGGGTGCAGTGAACGCAGCCTCTGCACCTGCTCCTGGCCTCTGGCCCATCTGCTAGTTACTGAAGGCACTTCTACAGTAAAATGCCACTCACACCACGAGTGAGGCTTTCTAAGGCCTGCACTCAGAGTTTTTCCTGCTTACCCTTCCCTGAGCTAGTCCTATTCCTCATCCATCCTTTCTCCTCCTAAGCCTGTGTAATTCCACACTGCTTCCCCCCAGGGACTCCATATGCTCATGCCTTAGCACTGGCAAGGTGAGGGGCTCCTTTTCTTCCCTTCCCTAATGAAGTGCATGGGGCAAAAAATGTGCAGAAGAAGTTCCTGCAATGAAACATGGAGAAAATGGGCAGGAAGTCCAAGGAGATAGTGATCAGCTGGAGTTTGCCCTAAGGATTCAAAATCTCATGTTCAAGCCTCCGCCCCTCTTCAAAGAGATTCCCTCTGTGATCCCATCCCTGCCTGGTCACCTAGCAGGAAGGGTTTAAGGGATTTAGCCACAAAAATCCTATTCAGACATTCTTATGCAAACTGCAAGGAGCTACACGCTCACATGGCTCTGGCCCAGCCCTGTGCACCTCATCCTTCATCTGCAGAGGGGGAATGCTGGGATTCAGCCTGGTGCTGCAGCCCAGTGGCTCAGGCTTGCTAACAAGGACTGACTCTGTTTTGGTCCTAATCCATCTGCTCAAACGTTGCCATGTGATATGTGAATAAAGGGATGCTTTTCTTGGGGGAAAACCCCCCCACATTTGCTTGCAATTTGTCTGCCTCCAGATACGGTGTGCTTTAAATGGGCATATTTAAGTTTAAAACCTTGAAATACTGTAATTCTTAATATCTTCAGTAGTCAAAAGACAGCAGTGCAATGCGGGGCACCTAACTCTTGTCAAGAATCCAAATGAAGGAGGTTTTTCAGAATGACAGCACCACTGAAGGAATCCAACAGCAGAACAACTCCCCCAGCAGCCCCTGACTCAGTGAACAAATTAAGCCTGTAATAAATGCCAGTGTAACAGAATCAAAGATCAAATAAACTTGGGGTTTTTGCATTCCAATTTAACCATTATCAAAGCCCCACTAATTAATTGTGGCAGGTCGTCAGACACAATAGACACATCACAGCAGAGATAAACAAACCACAACCAAACCAAGCACCTGGGTATGACAGGGAAGGGGGAAGTCCCCATCCCTGCAGGGATTTAACAGGGTGGGTGTGGCATTTGGGGCACTGGTCAGTGGTGGCAGTGCTGGAGGAATGGCTGGACTCGACCTCAGAAGGCTTTCCCAACTTTAAATTCGATGGCTCTATTCCAGGACCTGCTTTGCTTCCCACCTTGTGTCACATCCAGATGCAGACTGTTCCCTTCATGCTTATCAAACAAGTTCTACTGGCAAGGCAACACCTGAGGATGCTACAACTTCACTTCCAAAGGAACATGAAACCTCTTTGCACAGTGTCAGCTAATCCTCACTGAGTTCTCTCATAAATGTAATGTAAGGGAAAGATGAAGTTCTAACAAATCTTCAAATCAAAGGATTATTCAACTCACTGCTCCAAGCCTGGCACCAGCCTTGGAAAGCATTGCTAACAACATCCACTGACACCTCCCCACACCCTGCCCTCCAGAAAGCCATTCCCGAGGTGAGGGGAAACACTACAGCATTAACGCTATTGTGATGTATCACAGTGAGCACTGAAAGTGATGCTTGAACTGAAAACAAAAACAATAAAATAAAGAAATCTAGGTAACGGCGTTGCAAGGAAGCTTAGTAGCAAATAAAGAAGTTATGTAACAACACAGTAGGTCTGGTACATTTGGGAAGATGAATTTCAGTTATACTCACGTTTAGCAAAACCATCCCCTGGATAAATATATCTATTGTATGCATCCATAATATAAACCCGAGGATCATCCATAAAGTCCCTCTCATGGCCATTTCCCTGAAGGAAATTTACAGTTAGCTATTCCTAGCATGCCAACACAGAATTAAATACACTGCACATTCTAGAGTAATTAACACTACGAAGGTTCTAATATTCAGAACTCCTGTGGCAGTCTCTTGTTTAGAGTCCTGGAGGTTACTTTGAGGTGTGGAGTTTTGGGGGTTTGCCAGTTTCAGTCTAAGACTGCAGGTATTACCACAAACAAAATCCTCGTCTCCCTGTGAAGGTAATTCGCATGGATCTCATTACACATGTAAGAAAACCAAGGAAAAATTAAAAGCTAATTGTCCTCAACAGCATGACAAAAGCAGCTGTGGCCACCAAACAGATCTATCATCTTCCACTTGTGCAAGAAAAAGTCACTTTCAACTGCTGCAGGGATACTGAGTATTCTTATGTAAGAATTAATGAATAAATAAAGCAGACTACAGCTCTCCTGATAACTCAAGCCTTGGTGAGGTAAGTAATGCCTGGAAAAATGACAAACACTAACGGCCAAACAGTTTAACACCAGAAATTCCCTACAAAAAATTGTATTGGGTGTAAATAGGGATGCTCAACAGAAAACTCTGATCTGGAATAGTTCCCCCTTCCCATTTCTGAACTTAAATACTATTCTTTTGGCTCTTAGACTTTTTTCACTAAAATAAAATGCATTTTACCACAGCAATCACTAAGATAATTTTGTTTAAATCAGTCTATCACACAGGACCACAGCCCCTATCCCCAGAATTTCACTTAAACTACAGATACAGACATTTCCATGCATGTATCTGCTGTAATTCAGTTTTTATGCTAACAAATGGCAACTCTGTTTATTTCTTCAGCATCTTTGGCCCACAAATGAACAGTTCATGCACACAAGCCTAGGAATATGAAAGCCTTTGGGGGAACCATTTCCTTATGAAAGGTGAAACTCGCCACTGCACTAAGAATGGCGACAGTCACGAGGTGAGAATATCTGCATCCTTAAACAGGACCTGCTGAGCTACTTCAGACACCTCTCATCCCCCAAAGAAAGGAAACAAGAGGTGATTTAATGTGCACACTGTGAGACTACCAGCACATCTGAAAATCAAAATACATTCCAAGAATTTTTCAAAGCCAAACCAAACCATCCTCAATAGCACAAAACAAATCCACAGCCTGACAGAGAGGCTGAAGAGAACCATGAACACAAAGCATCTTTCTACTGCATAACCTATGTCCTGCTATCATGGTGATTTTAGGACACAGATAAGAGAAATGAGAGGATATGAAAAACTTGCAGCCATTAGGCTTCCTCAGTGCCATGGAATTGTGTAAAAATGGTTTCTTTACACATAATAAATCACTTGAAATGCCTCAGGTTGGACATCACTTTGGTGCATTAACTGCTTTTCTAAAAAATACCATTTCTGTCCTTTGGGGATTTATTTTGCAAATCCCACCAAAGCTGAGATTTGATCTCAGTACCACAATAAATCAACAAGTGAAGAGGGCCGGATCCTTTACTTCATTAGCCTGAAGCCAGGCTTAAAATTCCACCAGTGAAGGTGAAATCCCTGCCCTGCAGAGGCTGCTGCAGTGCCCAGGCGCTCTGAGCTAGCTGGGGTTGGGCGTGCAGAGATCCGTGTTTGTCCTCCCTGCAGAGATCCGTGTTTCTCCTCCCTGCAGAGATCCGTGTTTCTCCTCCCTGCAGAGATCCGTGTTTCTCCTCCCCGGGGACCGGAGCGCAGCGAGATGTTCACCCGCAGCCACATGATGGAGCTGCAGCTCAGGCTAACGTCACTAAACGGGCCTAGCAGCCTCCTGGACCGTAAAATAACTGAAGAGTCAGCTCTTCACCGTTTTCATCATCTCTGATTGACTTTGTATTCTGAGAGTTTGTATTTGTATTAAAAAAAGGGTATTTATGACACATTTGTATTTCAAGCGAAACATCTGCAGCACTGAACACAGGTAAGCTACTCACCTGATGGGCATCCAGATCAATAATTGTGGCTCTAGACACTCCTTGTACTCTCTCAAATAGGAACTGGATATATAAGCAGGGAAAAACATGGAGAAATTTATGAAGTCAGGTGACAGGCTGAACAGGAGGCACAGTGCATGACCCTTGTATTGGAATGTAGGGCACATCTATTTGTCAGTCACCAAATAAACTGAGACATGATTCTCACACATTTACTGACAACATCTCATTAATTGACGCAAGAAGATAATTTTTGTTAAAATAAAGACCCTATACATTTCCACCAGACAAAGCAGAGAGGCCAGGCCCACGGAGGCACCAGAGAGCTGATGGTGGCACTGGTGCTGCCCCAGCCTGGAGTGGAACCAGTGACAGCATCCAACTGCAAAGGCCTAAAATTCCATGTTCAGGAAAAGCTGCTGTAAGGACTGCACGCCTCAGAGCCGCTTTTAGTGACAGAATTCATTTCTTATTCTGCCTGGGAAGAAAAAAATGCTTTTTGCTTCTTGGAGTCTTAACTTTGCTAAGTTGCTATCTTTAATATAGATGTGGTAAAACCCAAAGATTTTGTACAAACTGTCATCCACTATAATTTCTCAATCTGTATTTTAATGGTAAGTGAAAAAGGAACACTGTGGATTACTTTTCTGCAAATTACCACGCACAGAAATTAGGATGTCACATGGTGTGCTGCAATCATTAGAGCTCTTTAATGTTTATTACTGATACTTTATAAATATTCTAGTATACAAATACACCATAGCTCATTTGATAAAAATAAGCCCCAACTGCAGAAGGCTCTTACTTCAGGCATTCAACAGCTAAATACCAATGTATTCATTCCCATTTGGTGACTATTTTGGAGTCACTCACATTTTTATTCATGAATGTGAACCAGTCTGAGCCCTGTATGGTGCAGCTTGATTCAGAGAGGGGATTTTCGTCTCTGTGTTTGTCTTGACTGTAACCACTGAAATCAGTGTGGAATGGCCAGGTTCACCTGCAAGGCCAGGAGAATTATCACTGAGGATATCAGAAACCCATCTGGTTTGATTGGAGTGGTTTTTGCAAGACATTATCAATGCAATTATAGTGGTGCATATTTACATTGATAATTCTGACCCCTGCAACTCTTCCCTTCTACTTTACAACCCTCCATATTCCTATTCCTGCCCATCTGGAGAAGGCTTCATTTTCTCCTATGAGGATGCAAATGAGTTCTTGGGAATTTGTGTGGGTTTCTCCTCCATTTGCACAAACAGCAGAAAACAGTGGTTTAAGAGCAGTTCTTACCTTGATAGCCAGTGTGATGTCAGCATATGCACAAAATCCTCCCCCTTTGTCACTGGAGCAGTGATGAAAACCACCCCCTGAACAGGAAAATGGTGAAGGGGTGAAAAGCCACGACTAAAGAAAAGCCAGATACTAAAACCATTGATGGGCTTTGCAAAGAGATGTAAATGAAAATCAGATGCTTTAAACACACTATTTAAGGTGTCACTGAATTGGTACTCACCCACGTTGATGGCCCAGCCTCTATCCACAGCAAGTTTTCCTGCCTTAAAAAAAAAAATTACAGTTAGAATTCCATAAATGAATGAGGCAACACTTAACCCTGTCTGCTTCCACCCCAAATCACTCCTGGCATTCTGACACGCCCGTGGAATTTTTGGATCTTCTGCCACTGAGCCAGATCCCTGAGTACAAGCCTTACAAAACCACCCTCAGCATGAGGAGCTGAAAGAGCATTTGCTATCTGTATTTCCTTCTCTGGCAGCTGGAAAAGGGAAAGTGCAGAGCTGGGAAGAGGAAAAAATGAGGAAGAAGCTCCTGATGTCCTTCATGTTCAAACAGAGGAATGTAAGCTCGAAATCCTGGAACCCAGACATTAAAAAACATCGTTCCAGCTGGGGATGGGCCAGACAAGGGCTCCAGTATGAAGTGTCCTGGGACTTCTTTTATTTTTCCCATGATAGAACATGCAGGCTTCTACATTATCTAATATTATCAATCATTGCCCCTCTGGTACAGGAAAACTGCCTCTATCTCTCCTTTGAACTCAAATGACATTCAGAGAAGGGACAGTATTGACAGAGAAGTGATACACAAGGCCCAAATGATGGAATTTTAACTGAAAATCCTGGCTATTTTGGCCGGGAAGAGTCAAACAAGTGTATAAGTGCAGCATTCCTTAATTGGTCTGTTAAAAGTAATGAAGACATTATTATTTAAAAGTAAAAAAAAAAGCCACACATGTAAAAATAGATTATTTTTTGTCCATAGTCACGAAATAAAAAATTGCACATAATATACAAAATGAAGTTTGGACAGTTACGAAGTTTTTATGACCAATATTTACATTTGAACGGTTTTAATTGAGTACTATGACAACTATTGGGATGGTAAACACGATCCTGCTATGATCATGCCAACTCACACAAATTAGATCCTGGGAAAAGACTGCAGTTTCTGAACTACAAAAGCCATTAAGTCCCAGGGAGAACACATTATCTGCGATTTATCACACTTCCTAGGGATTCCTCACCAAAACCTAATCTTCCCATATTGCTAAAATATCATTAAAAAGCAGAGAAACTCAACAGGAATTTTTGTAATAAACAGGCCCATCAGGAATAGCAGAAAATTGCACTTCTGACTTGTACTGTACAAATTTTATTGTCTGATGAATCAAAATTGCTTTAAAAGTACATACTTATCTCCCCGTAATGAAAAAAAAAGGTAAAAATAACAGCACACGGCCTCAAGATGAATCCCAAAGCACCCAGGAGTGGCATCCGTGTTTCAGGAGCCATGAGACAAGACAGACCATTAGTGGTGCCTCCTGTACCTGACCACATTTCTAACTGGTGAGCACAGCTGAGAGTTAAAGACAGCACGAGCACAGTGAGAAACATCACCAGGCTATGGAAGTACTGCCCAGCTGGGCCCAAGCTGAGAGAGCCTGCACAAGCTCTGAGCTCCTCTCAAGACATATCCAAGGCAGAGCATCGGGAAGCTCTGAACTGCTCCAAGTTCCTCTCTCAAACCGTTCCCTTCGTTCCCGTGACAATCTCACAGTCTCAGCACGGCTGCAATGAGAGGAAACTCTGCAGGTCCCTGCTCAGCAGGACTTGCTCTCAGTGACAACCAAGTATTTTTAAGCACCTTGAACTATAGGAAATTCTTTCTCCCTCCTCTCCCCATCTCTGCTTTTGCCAGTTCACACCTACTAAAGGAGGCAGCACTTTTGTTATCTGGCCTATCACCATAATCCAGTACATCCAAAGACTTATCCAGAACCCAGAACGTTCTTTCAGAATGCAAAGCCTTAAATAGTCCTTAAAAAAAAGTTGGTTTAACATTTCTGTTTCCCAGCCTAACTCACCTTTGCTATCTAGGAGCTGCAATAAACCCTGTTCCTGTATCTGGCACGGCAGCACTGGCAAAGGCTTGCCAAGGCACAGGACGGTGGGGCAAGCTTCAAACAGGCAGAGGAAAAGCAGCACAGGCTGCAATCCTTTCACTTGCACCCACTGTCACAGCCACCTTCAGGGAGAGGTGCTGAGAGGCAAAGATCTGTTTGTGCCATAGCATTAATAACTACAGATGAGATTATCTGTCTTCCCTGTATGTAACTGTTCCAGCTCAGTGAGACTGGACTGGTCCCATCTCCTCCCAGCACCAAGCTGGAGCTTCTGAACTCCAGTAAAACAAGGATTGATAAAAACAGGGCACAAAAGATCCCACTAGTTCCCAGTTTACAACTGCAAGGGCATCTTTTCCCCAATACATGGATGAAATAACTCATTTTTGGCTCCAACTATTCACTGTTTTCTTTCCTCCTACTTCCTCAAGAGCTCTAATGGGAATTCCCAAGCAAAATTAAATGTCTGGTGACCCTGACACAGCTCGTCTGAGCAGAGCCCTCCTTTCACTCAGCAGAACACAGTTCTGCTCAGATCAAAGAGGCCAAATCTCACTTGAGTTCAGCTGGGCTGCTTCTGCAGTATTTACAACAGAAAAAGTAGATAAACTAAAGTCATTGAAAAGAGCAAGGTGATATTTTAAAATTTAAGCACTTGCCCAGTCCCAAGAACAAGCAAACCATTCATCTCTTGCCCTACAGCTTCAAGGTCATTTGTTAAATAGATGCTTTAGAAAAGCTTCTAGATTATCGGTTTTGAAGCCTCCCACTGCTAGATTTTGCCTGTCCTTGAATGCTGCTCAGAAGCACTGCAGCTGCTCTATTTGCCCAGGTGCAGCCACACCTGTCCCTGCCTGCCCAGGCTCCCCGAGCTGGCTCTCTGCAAACCACAGACCGTGATCCCCGTGGTGTCCTTCCCTGGCAGGAGCCAGCAACAGCCAAGCGTGCTCCTGCTCAGGACTCTGCCCTGCCCCACCTCCCCTCCAGGCCCTGCCAGCCTGACTTACACTAACTCTACGACTCCCAGGTTTGCAGCGGTTGAACAACAAATTTAAATATGATAAAGTGGGTCAAGAGCACCTTACCATTATTGTTCCTCCTGTCTGGGTTCGCAGAGGTTTCAGAACTTTTCTCTGAACAACAAAATTGGGAAGAAAGGCAACTGGTGGAATTTCCGTGATTGCAGCCACAACAAATGACCACTGCAACGGGGAAAAAGAGAGTTCCAATTAATGCAGTCAGGTTTAATGATGGCACTAAGCTCTCTCATTGGCTGTTATTTACTGAAAAGGTGCTCACGGGTCCTTAGTAAGAGTTTTAATATTTTTAGATGGAAGTGACCACACCAGTTCTTCTTAGTGACCTCCAAATAGTTTCATTCTCAAGTTTTTAACTATAAGAATCATCACTTTCCAGATTTTAGTATCAAACAGTATTAAATCAGCGATTTTTCAGGAAGGTAGTATTTCAGAAAACGTAATATCCCTCAGATTGGGAGGAAGAACTGTAAAATGTCCTTCAGCTACACTTGATATATTGTTCAAACCTAAAATATCTATTCCTGTGTGGAATCAAAAGGATATACCAAGGAGAAAGCAAACACAAACAAACAGACAACTGAACTAAGAAGTTCAAATACTTAAGTGAACACACACTGCAAACTTTAGCATAGAGAACTGATTAAAATTTATTTAGCATATTAAACACTTCTGGAAAATGTTTCAAGGAAACATTTTGTTCAAAAGTCTTCAAGGTTAGAACACAAAATATTTGCAATATGCAAATGGTTTTTTTGCAAACACATTGATTACTTCAAAGAACTTCCACTAACACTGCTACCAGTGATAACACTGCTAAATATATTTCAAAGCCCAAGCCACAAGCAAGAATACACCTGTTCAACCAGCACGGAAACACAGAGGGACTGAGGATTACAACGTGCCACCCTCTGCAAAGACTCCCAACAGATCCTATTTCCTGCAACATTAGGAACTGCAATGAGACTGAGGGCACTGGCTGCCCCGTTACTGAGCTGCTCACAGCTGGCAGGAGGTACAGGTGGGACCGAAGACAATCACATCCCCACCTCGGGGTCCCCTGGTGCTCAAAGTACCTTCCCAGTTACCAATATTTCAATTACCAGGTACTGTGGGGTGGGTGAAGGGGTGGCATCGTTCAGGAAGTGCCTAAGTCCCAACTACATTTTGCCAACAGTTCATTTGCAAATATCTTATATTTGCAAGACATTATTCTGTTACTCTATTATCAGCTGTCCATCACAAGGTGCTTTAATTATTTTTCAGTACAGTCAATCTTGATAAAGTCCCTTTGCAAGACATTTTAGCTTTTGAACAAGCACATTATTAAAAACTATATTTGATCCTGTTGTTCGAAAAACGAAATGAAAAGGTCACGTTCGGATAAAAAATAAATTTGACCTCAAATGTGGATGATAATCGCACAGGAGTTTTAACAAAGTTTAAAGCAAAATTAAAGTCAACAGGGAAAAGTGGGAGCAATGATGACTCAAACCAACACTTCTGCAGCTGCAGGTTCTGCAGGGGAGGGGAGAGCCCAGGTGTGTGGGAGCTCTGGCTCCCAGGCTCGCAGGTCACAGCCGGGGCCGCTCCCACCGCTGCTCCCACCGCTGCTCCCACCGCCGCTCCCACCGCCGCTCCCACCGCCGCTCCCACCGCCGCTCCCACCGCCGCTCCCTGCTCCTCACCTGGGCCTGTCCTGGCCTTACTGATTACCTACAGGGGAACTCACCACCTCCGGGCCAGGGCTGGGGGCTCAAGGAGGCAGCTACCCATGAAGGAAAAGGCTTCTCCTCTTAACTGACAAATCTGGGGAATGTTTTATCTTTTTGCTTCAGCGTGCTGGTTTTGTTGTCCAGCATTTCCCACAATAAACTCCCAGACCAGCTTCATCCTCAGCACTTGCATTTCAGCGTTTGCTCACATACGTTACCATAGCACTCCTCATAAATAAAAAGGGAAAGACACAGACTGAAACTGGCTCTAACCTCATTGCCTACCTCCTTCCCAAAGTTCAGAATGCTGACATGCAAGAAATTCCTTATTTCACGTAACACTGGAAAAGTACTGCAAGCAAACTACCCACAGTCCAGCCATTACTGTAGAGACCCAAATTCTTCAAAGGAATAACTCAGGGGGAATCACCTCAATTCAAAAGGCCAAACTTTGCTGTGAGGACTGAGCAGGGAAACAGGGAGACCCTTCCTGCCAACACAGACCTGATTTCCAGCAGCAGATGGACCTTGTGCACACCTTTTTGTTTCTCTTTTTATTTCCCTTCACCTGACACTCAGCTGGCCTCTCCAGCTGCTGCTAAGACACCAAACACCACCTGCTCTTGCAAGTGTAGGGAATTTCCTACCAAATTCATGCTCAGATTTTAAATGAACACTCAAGTGAGCCATTATTTTAGGAGACCTGGGCATTCTGAGAAAGGCAAGCAACTTTGTAGGCTTCACAGCTGATCTAATATAAAACAATGCTATCTATACATATTTGTCTGGATTTAAAAGAGAAATAGCACAGTAGACTTTGGATAAGGCAATAAAGAGTTTTCACAGGGCTTTTTCATGTCTAGGACGTTATTTTTCTTTTGCAACTAAGCACTTTTATCTTTGGTGCTTGGCAGGAATCTGTGGCATGGCCAATACAACATCGTCCAGCTCCTACACTTGCAGGAAACATTCTCTCAAGAAAAGGAGGAGAGGAGACACCCAGTTAATCCCATCTGAATACACACAACAGTGCTGGTCTTGACCACCAAGACACAAGTTATGCACACAATTCCTCCTCAAGCCATCCCACAGGCACTAAAAATATTATTATGGCATTCCAATCTGAGCTATGCACATTAAACCCTGCTTCAAAGAAGAGATTCAGTAAAAAGAGGTGGGTGGTTCTACGGAATTCAAAGTTCAATATCAAGAATAGCTGCAATAATATCAAACCTAACGATGCATGAAATTGCATGTAACTTCATAGCACAGAATGAAGAAGCGTAAGAGAACTCAGAAAAACAGTTACGAGTGAAAAAGTTCACACAAATAACAGATCACTTACACAGAAAAATAAAAACATTCCAGAAATAGCAATCCAAGGACTCTTTCACTGTGGAAGGGCATAGGCGACTGAAAATAACTTCTTCTGAATTATGAAATGGAAGATTTCTTTTCTCTCACAAATCCCTTCTCAGCCCTCTGAGCAGAGTTGCAAAGTAAAAGCTATGTCCTACTATCCAATTCCACCCGCAGATGACTGGAGAGATTGAGAAGCAGCAATCTCACATGTTTATGTTTCAGTTACACTGCAGCTTACCGAAGGGATGTTTGGTTTAGAAACAGACAAGGAATGCTCTTCATGCCCCTTGCAGTCCCGTGTGAGCTGGCCCTGGGAACCCTCACACACAGCTAACGCGCTTGGTTATGCCCTGACATTGCTCTTTCAACGCTCTCCATATTCCACTGATACAGGCAGTGTCTGAGTACTTCCCTCCAACAGACTGACCACAGAACCCCTACACGGATGCTCTGTCAAGGTTACATTACCCCAAACCCCATAAAGCAATCCCTGCATTAGAAAACACCCAATAAAGTACCCTATGTGAGTGGTTTCTATTGTATTTTCAATTTCAGAACTGCATTTTACCAGAGTACAACAAAACTTACACTGCTCAACATTAAAGCCCTGGCACTAGCAAGAATATTACTGACATCTCAGACATTCCAATTTTCCCTATGTTTAGCTTCCCTGAAATATCATTTCAGGTCACCTATTCAACACAGCAGATCCTCCTTCCCCTCCACCCCTCTGTAGTGTGAACTGCCTCATATTTCTGTGGTTTTCTTTCAGCATTCCCAGCAACAACGTCATCAGTGTGATCAACGTGTCATTCGGGGAAGGCGCGGGGACGATTCTCTATCTGTACAGCTGATTTACAACAGCTGGACAAGACATCCTCTGCCTCTGACACTCACTCTGACAGTTTGCTGGAAAAACACGTGAAGGGGTACAGCACCTTTAATTTATTAAGGTAGCGCCTGGTGTGAACAACCAAGAGATCTTCGTCAGTCGCCTCCCGTGCCTGCACAATCAAGTCATCTGCAATTAGTTTTTCTTCTGCAACAGGAGAGAAATAACAGTTGGCATTGTACAGCACTGCTCAGCTGCCCACGTCCCCCCTCCAAACACTCAGCTCTGACCTCAGTGTGGCACCTTCCTCTCTCGTGTTTGCTGCTGAAATGACTTTGGGTTGCTCAGAGTTCGCAGGTTTTCCAAATACACCCCCTCAGTCACAGGTAAGCTATCCAGGTGGTGTGTATTTGAGAAATACTGCGTGCAGAAAGCTGACAGAAGTTCTTGGCTAAGCTGGAAGGACAGACAGGTAAGGACAGGGGATGAACACACTGGAATCACAAAACTCCGCACAGTTTAGGGACTGGTGCACTGGGGAATCTTGGTGCTTGTACCATCAAATATTTGCCATTATTTTAACAGGCTCTAAGAAGTCACACAGTTTTTACTAGGATTTAATCCCCTAAATAGCAGAAGAATAAAGTAATAAATGAAAATTCAAAACAAAGTAATGGCTTAGATGTTCATTGAAGCAAACGAGCTTAATTAGGATATTTCTATCACCCCCTACCTCAATCAAATTTCAAGAAAAAACAATGAGCAGCTATTAATTCTTTCCCTTAGAGACCAAAAGATTATTTAAAAACTTAGTTTTATAAGAGCAAGTTACTCCAAGAATTCAGAATGAGTGCATATGATCACTATAAACAACAATTATAAGGAATCCCACTGATCTTCTCAGGAAAATTTTGATATTTAATTGCTGCACAGCTGTAGCTTTCTAAGCCTGTATCTCTTCTTTAATTTTATACTTGGAGGAGAAAGAAGACAACTCGGAAGTGTGAGAGATTTTGCTCTGAAGTGTTATACAAGAACAGCACCTGCAACAACATTTGTTTTGGCAAGCTTTTGTTTCTCGAGGTTTGAGGAACAATTCATTCATGCACTGGTGTCAAACAGAGCCAAACTGCTGCCAGCTTCTTTCTCCTGGAGGAAGGTCCTCTGGAAAGATGCTCACTGCTGATTTGCTCCGTGAGAAGGCACAGGGGAGGTCAGCAGTTGCCAGGGTTTGCTACAGAGCCAGAGCAAACCAGGTGCTCTGGAGTATCCTGGGGCTTCTTCCTCCTTTCAAAGCAAGGGCAGTGAAACAACTGGGAAAACTAATTTTCTGTGAAAGCCTGAGACACTTCAGAGTAGACATGTCACAGAGAAAAGAGCTGGAGGAAAAGACTTCACGCAGAAAAAACAGAAAGGCAAAGGTTCTGATTAATTAAGAAAACTGTCGTGGAGCCCAAGACTAAATTATTTAAGGCTGTTAGAGGAAAAAGCCAAAACTCAGCTACTAAGTTGTTAGAGTGTTAAGATTATTTCACCTCAGTTAAAAGAATACAAGTCAGCCTGAAATGGGAAGGGCAATCCTGAACTGCAAAGGATCATCAGCTGAAGGAGTGGTTAGGACCCCAGAAAGGGAAGAGGCCTGGCTTTGGGACAACCAACAGCCTTTGTTTTGGCAAGAGAAAAAGCCTCCCCTTTTTTTTTTAAACCCTCATTGAGCAAGCTTGTGCTTTAAATGAAGAGGTGCCAAGATTTCACAGGCCCTGATCCTGCCCCTGGCTCTTACATTTGTATCTCCTTAATGCATTTCTACCTGTATCCTCCAATTGGTTTAAACAGCAATAATGAGCAGCATCATAAAAAGCTCTGCCCATACCAGAGGGGCCTCAAAGCTCTTTCCAAACATCATCAGAGCAATAGGATGAGGCTGCTAAAGAATGGACTAACGTGCTAAAGCTGCACTTCTCCCTGAGCCCCACAAGCCCCGTGTGCAGCCCAAGCTGAGTGACTAAGTCACACCTGCAGCAAACCATCAACACCTGGGCTTTCACCAGCCACAGGAATGCCCCAGTCCCTGCTACACCAGGTGTAAAGTCAGGGCAGCACAAGGCTATAGGAAGCCACACACTGCAATTCAGGTCTGGTAAGCCCAACATAAGGCTGCACTAACCACATAATTTTCTTTAGGTTTTGTGCAAATGTTGGTTTAAGAGGCACCTTCCATTATCTTACCTTTCAAGAAATTGATGACTTTCCCCCATTTCCCCGCATCAAAGGGATGCAGTTTCTCCAGTCCCATGAAGGTGATGTTGTAGTCTGGGGAATAGACGATGGGCCAGCATCCCGACGGGGGCTCCTCGTACAGCTCCGTCCTGTGAGGCCTTGGCAAGCAAACACAGCCGTCAGCGCTTCAGCAACCGCTGACCACGGACGGCGTTTCACACTGAAGGCCCAAACTACACATCAGTCCTTACTAACGCCGACTTGGTAATTCCTGAAGATGGTATTTCCAACAGAAAAATGGAAACATTGGATTCTCTCCCCTTGTCTTTCCAAGTGCAGCAATCAGTACCTCTGCCTCCAAAGGTGCACCCAGTTTGCAGGCAACATAACCTTCAATACCTGCACGACTACATTCCTATTTTAAATTCTGTATCAAAACACAAGCCATGATGCTTCTAACAACGGAACCTTGGAAAGATTTCTAGGACCCTTTCCTAGAAAGCAACAAACTATTTTGTGACCATCTGAGCAAACTAATGAGGCTTGGGTTTTTATTTGCATAGCACAGAACTGGAGGCCACACTCCTAACTCCAGCTGTCACACCTGTAACCCTTAACCGACACTTTCCTTAGCCCTTCCCCTCCAAATTACCGTGTTTTCCCAACACCAGGAAACACGGCGCAGCCAGCTCACAGCCCTCCTTCACAAGCCATTCACAGGCGCGGCAATGCCGTGCTCTGTGTTTACAAACACAAACAGCGATTGTTTGTGGACACCTGCGTGCACAAGAGGGTCAGCAGGCCAGCCAAGGCTGAGAGGCGATTGTGTTCACTCTCAGCCTACTCCACCACCTGCGGGCTCCCCTCTGCGCCCCAAACTGCGCGGCTCTGACTCACACCGAGACCTCGCTTGCTCCCCGAAATTTAAAGTTTGGAAAAGGCTTTGCAACATACTCTGCAAGACACAAGAGTCTTTTGTCAGGTGAACAATACAAACAGAGAACCCCTTATTTCCAGTCTAAACATGCCCAGAAACACCTTTTAAAACCCTGTGCGAAGCAAACCAAACGAAGCACGAGGACAATGGAGGTTTGTCACCAGAACCCGCAGCCCGGTGCCCACACACCACCCACAGAGCGAGCCGGGGTTCGCCGGGCCCTTCCCTCGGCCGTCCCCGCGACACAAGGCAGGGTTCGGGGAAGGCGCGGGGAAGGCGCGGGGACAGCGCTGGCTCCGGTTAGGTTGCCCGGAGCCCCAGCCCGGCGGGGCTGCAGCACAGCCTCGCTTCTCCGCAGCCCGGGCTGCTCCCGGCGGGACCCCTCGTTGCCGGCGGGACTCCTCCCCCCGGGGCGGAGCGGGGCCGGG